>RCUC01138067.1:0-51478 GCA_003697995.1 Taxidea taxus jeffersonii | reverse complement strand
AAAAAAGGGAAAAGGAAATGAAAAATCAATCAAAAAATCATAAGCCTGATTCCAAAGGAAAAAAGAGAGAGAATGAGAGAGAGAGAAAGGCCTGGTTCTATTTCCACTAGAAGTGAAACTAACAATTTGGAGCACTGGATGATCTACACTTGGTTCATGTCGGGGACCTGTGCTGGTCTTCTGGGGGAGAGGCTCACTACACTGGCTCACAGTCAGATCTGCCCTAGTAAAGACGTACTTGCAGGATGCAGGGGTGTGGTGTTTGGTGTAGGCGGCTCCAGTCTCCACTGGGGGCACTGTGTTGCTCACTGAAGCAGTGGGCTGGGAGGTGGGGGGGAATGGCATTGATCTGTTCTCTCCTCCCCAGAGAGGGGAGCTAGGGCCTATCCGTATTCAGGAAGCCCTCACAGAAAAGCAAGCAATCTCCTCTCTTGTGTCCCAGGCTTTAATCAGATCCCTGCCCACACCTTGTCTGAGCCCAGGTCTTTGGCATGCATGGTACCAAAGCTCTCTTGTGTTTAATCTGTGGGGTGCAGCTGGGATTCAAAACTCCAAATCTTAAAGGACCCAGCATAGTGCAGACCTGCTCCTTTCCTCCAGAGGAGAGCATCCTCACTCTGTGTCTGGGATCTTATTGTTCCAGAAAAGCAGTCACACACCCGTGCAGGTGCTTGGCATTAAAGACAAAGCACAGAGAAAAGCAGCGACCAGGTTATCTATGCTCTGTCCCTTGTCAATGAAGAGCTGCTCAATATCACCCAAAGGGTCTTTTGTCCTTGGAGAGACAATATACCCTCTTCCAAATGTACTCCAAGAAGGGGAACATTCTCTCCCAGTGTGGCCCAAGGGATCCCTACACATGCTGTCCACTCCCAGGTCTCTACCTCCCTTATTCCCAGCAGCAACACCATGCCTGGCTGACTCAACTCTAGCAATTGGGGTGGACTTCCAAAAGCTTGGAGTTTGAGTTCTGCTACTTCCAAAAACTTGTGATAGTCAGTTCCTTTAAACTTCCTCATTAATGATTTTGAGGAGGTGTTTTTCTTGCGTGAACTCAATGTGCTCCTCTCTATTCCCCTCTCTCTTTCTCTCTTCCTCCTCTCTGTGTAAAGTGTTCCCTCCCCTCCATGGAACCATGGCTTTTCTCTCCCCCAATTCATGTACCTGTACTTGGGGTCTGACACATTCTCTCCCTGTGCAGATTGTTTTCTTAATCTCAGATCAATTTCCTAGGTGTTCAAAATGATTTGATGTTAATCTAGTTGTGTTGGAGGGCAAGCCCAGGGACCCCCCACTCCTCTGTCATCTTAATTCCCTCCCCCTGGAAGTATATATTTTAAAACGTTGCTAATAAATGTCACTAGTCAGTATAGCATGGGTGCTGCTTACTTTCTTTATAGTCTAATTAATTTTTTTGAATTTTCTATAAGGGACATGCTTTACATTAATAGAACATATGAAAACAAATAATACTTAAAATGTTAAATAAAAGTGAAATCAGTCTACAATTTCTTCATCAATTCATTTTTATTTAACTATAGGCATTTTTTCCCAACTTTTCTTCTGTTAATACATTTTTCCTTTTTAATTCAGGAATCATAGTTTTTATCATTGTTTTTATTCCCCCTTTTATTCCCTATTTAATTTTTCATATTTAATAATTGTGACCTATATTCAGCTAAGAATGTCATCTGAGGGGCGCCTGGGTGGCTCAGTAGGTTAACCCTCTGCCTTTGGCTCAGGTCATGATCTCAGGGTCGGGATCGAGCCCCATGTCGGGCTCTCTGCTCAGCACGGAGCCTGCTTCCTCCTCTCTCTCTCCACCTGCCTCTCTGCCTACTTGTGATTTCTGTCAAATAAATAAATAAAATCTTTAAAAAAACAAAAAAGAATGTCATCTGAAAGAACCCATTTTTTTCTAGTTATACACAGTCCTAAATCCTATGGTAGAATTTCTTCATTTCTGATTGAGAATCTAAGGCATTCCTGATTAAAAGGAACTGAATTGAGGGAGGAGTCAAGATGGCGGAGAAGTAGGAGGCTGAGACGACATCAGCCAGCAGGAGATCAGCTAGATAGCCTATCAAACCACTCCGAACACCTACAAATCCAACAGGAGATCGAAGAGAAGAAAAACAACAATTCTAGGAACAGAAAATCGACCACTTTCTGAAAGGTAGGACCAGCGGAGAAGTGAATCCAACGCGACAGGAAGATAGACCCCAGGGGGAGGGGCCGGCTCCCGGCAAGCGGCGGAGCACAAAATCAGAACTTTTAAAAGTCGGCTCCACGGAGGGACATCGCTCCAGAGGCTAAACTGGGGTGAAGACCTCGTGGGGACAGCGTGGACTCAGGTCCCACGGGGTCACAGAAGGATCGGGGGTGTCTGAGTGTCGCAGAGCTCACAGGTATTAGAGCGGGGAAGTCGGCTGCGGAGACAGAGCCGAGATTTCCTAGTGGTCTGTGACACGGATCGGTGCTCTGTGGCACTGGCCGGTGCTCTGTGCGAGGCGTCCCCACAAGATCCGGGGAGACTCCGACCCGGGAGAGCTCAGGGATCTACGGGCTCCGGAGACTCCAGGTGGGACTCTGCCAGAGACAGAGACGCTTGATCACAGGCTGGGTGAGCTCGGAGCACTCCCAGAAGCCAGTGAGACGGGACTGCTTAGGCACGATTTTCTCTGAGCGCGGTCTGCAGGCGCGCGCGGTCTGCGGGTGCGCGCAGTGTCGGCAGGCCCGCGGGGTGTGCGGGCCTGCGGTGTCTGCTGTCGCGCGGTGTCTGCGAGCGGACGCGCGCGCGCACTCTCCGGCGCAAACGTGGGCTAGGGAGACTGGAGGGATTAAACGCTTTTCGCGGGCCAGCGGTGTCTGCTGGCGCGCGGTGTCTGCGGGCGGACGCGCGCGCGCACTCTCCGGCGCAAACGTGGGCTAGGGAGACTGGAGGGATTAAACGCTTTTCTCTGAAGGCGCACTGAAGACTGGGGCCCCTAGCTCTCGGCTCCTCTGAACCGGAGATTGGGAGGCCGCCATTGTCATTCCCGTCCTCCAGAACTCTACAGAAAGCGCGTTCAGGGAACAAAAGCTCCTGAAAGCAAACCTGAGAGAATTACTTAGCCCGGCCCCTGGTAAGGGCGGTGCAACTCCGCCTCGGGCAAAGACACCTGAGAATCACTACAACAGGCCCCTCCCCCAGAAGACCAAAGAAATACAGCCAAGACCAAGTTCACTTAACAAGGAGAACAGCGGATTCTTATCTGGACAAAATGACAAGGCGGAAAAACTCACCACAAAAAAAAGAGCAGGAGACAGGACCGAAGGCTAGGGACATAATCAATACAGACATTGGTAATATGTCAGATCTGGAATTCAGGATGACGATTTTCAAGGTTCTAGCCGGGCTCGAAAAAGGCATGGAAGATATTAGAGAAACCCTGTCAGGAGAAATAAAAACCCTTTCTGGAGAAATAAAAGAAATAAAGTCTAATCAAGTTGAAATAAAAAAAGCTATTAATGAGGTGCAATCAAAAATGGAGGCTCTTACTGCTAGGATAAATGAGGCAGAAGACAGAATTAGTGATATAGAAGACCAAATGGCAGGGAATAATGAAGCAGACCAAAAGTGAGACAATCAACTACTGGACCACGAGGGGAGAATTCGAGAGATAAGTGATGCCATAAGACGAAACAACATTAGAATAATTGGGATTCCAGAAGAAGAAGAAAGAGAAATAGGAGCAGAAGGTATACTGGAGAGGATTATTGTAGAGAATTTCCCTAATATAGCAAGGGGAACAAGCATCAAAATCCAGGAGGCCCAGAGAACACCTCTCAAAATCAATAGGAATCGACCCACACCCCGCCATCTAATAGTAAAATTTACAAGTCTTAGCGACAAAGAGAAAATCCTGAAAGCAGCACGGGACAAGAAGTCTGTAACGTACAATGGTAAAAATATTAGATTGGCAGGAGACTTATCCACAGAGACCTGGCAGGCCAGAAAGAACTGGCATGATATATTCAGAGCACTAAACGAGAAAAACATGCAGCCAAGAATACTTTATCCAGCTAGGTTATCATTGAAAATAGAAGGAGAGATTAAAAGCTTCCAGGACAAACAAAAACTGAAAGAGTTTGTAAACACCAAACCAGCTCTACAGGAAATATTGAAAGGGGTCCTCTAAGCAAAGAGAGACCCCAAAAGTATTACCAGAAAGGAACAGAGACATTATACAGTAACAATCACCATACAGGCAATACAATGGCACTAAATTCATATCTCTCAATAGTTACCCTGAATGTAAATGGGCTAAATGCCCCAATCAAAAGACACAGGGTTTCAGAATGGATAAAAAAACGAAACCCATCCATATGCTGCCTACAAGAAACTCATCTTAGACCTGAAGACACCTCCAGATTGAAAGTGAGGGGGTGGAAAACAATTTACCATGCTAATGGACATCAGAAGAAAGCTGGGGTGGCAATCCTTATATCAGATCAATTAGATTTTAAGCCAAAGACTATAATAAGAGATGAGGAAGGACACTTCATCATACTCAAAGGGTCTGTCCAACAAAAAGATCTAACAATTTTAAATATCTATGCCCCTAACATGGGAGCAGCCAACTATATAAACCAATTAATAACAAAATCAAAGAAACACGTTGGCAAGAATACAATAATAGTTGGAGACTTTAATACACCCCTCACTGAAATGGACAGATCATCCAAGCAAAAGATCAACAAGGAAATAAAGGTCTTAAATGACACACTGGACGAGATGGACATCACAGATATATTCAGAACATTCTACCTCAAAGCAACAGAATACACGTTCTTCTCTAGTGCCCATGGAACATTCTCCAGAATAGATCACATCCTGGGTCATAAATCAGGTCTCAACAGGTATCAAAAGATTGGGATCATTCCCTGCATATTTTCAGACCACAATGCTCTGAAGCTAGAACTCAATCACAAGAGGAAATGTGGAAAGAGCACAAATACATGGAGGCTCAACAGCATCCTTCTAAAAAATGAATGGGTCAACCAGGAAATTAAAGAAGAATTGAAAAAAACCATGGAAACAAATGATAATGAAAACACAACGGTCCAAAATCTGTGGGACACAGCAAAGGCAGTCCTGAGAGGAAAATATATAGCGATACAAGCCTATCTCAAGAAACAGGAAAGGTCTCAAATACACAACCTAACCCTACACCTCAAGGAACTCGAGAGAGAACAACAAAGAAAGCCTAAACCCAGCAGGAGAAGAGAAATAATAAAGATCAAAGCAGAAATCAATGAAATAGAAACCAAAAAAACAATAGAACAAATCAATGAAACTAGGAGCTGGTTCTTTGAAAGAATTAATAAGATTGATAAACCCCTGGCCAGACTTATCCAAAAGAAAAGAGAAAGGACCCAATTAAATAAAATCATGAATGAAAGAGGAGAGATCACAACCAACACCAAAGAAATACAAACAATCATAAGAACATATTATGAACAACTCTATGCCAACAAATTCGACAATCTGGAAGAAATGGATGCTTTCCTAGAGACATATAAACTGCCAAAACTGAACCAGGAAGAAATAGAAAACCTGAATAGGCCCATAACCAGTAAGGAGATTGAAACAGTCATCAAAAATCTCCAAACAAACAAAAGCCCAGGGCCAGATGGCTTCCCAGGGGAATTCTACCAAACATTTAAAGAAGAATTAATTCCTATTCTCCTGAAACTGTTCCAAAAAATAGAAATGGAAGGAAAACTTCCAAACTCATTTTATGAGGCCAGCATCACCTTGATCCCCAAACCAGACAAGGATCCCATCAAAAAAGAGAATTACAGACCAATATCCTTGATGAACATAGATGCGAAAATTCTCACCAAAATACTAGCCAATAGGATCCAACAGTACATTAAAAGGATCATTCACCACGACCAAGTGGGATTTATTCCAGGGCAGCAGGGTTGGTTCAACATCCGCAAATCAATCAATGTGATACAGTACATTAACAAAAGAAAGAACAAGAACCATATGATACTCTCAATAGATGCTGAAAAAGCATTTGATAAAGTGCAACATCCCTTCCTAATCAAAACTCTTCAAAGTGTAGGGATAGAAGGCACATACCTCAATATTATCAAAGCCATCTATGAAAAACCCACTGCAAGTATCATTCTCAATGGAGAAAAACTGAGAGCTTTTCCGTTAAGGTCAGGAACACGGCAGGGATGTCCACTATCACCACTGCTATTCAACATAGTACTAGAAGTCCTAGCCTCAGCAATCAGACAACAAAAAGAAATTAAAGGCATCCAAATCGGCAAAGAAGAAGTCAAACTATCGCTCTTTGCAGATGATATGATACTATATGTGGAAAACCCAAAAGGCTCCACTCCAAAACTGCTAGAGCTTGTACAGGAATTCAGTAAAGTGTCAGGATATAAAATCAATGCACAGAAATCAGTTGCATTTCTTTACACCAACAACAAGACAGAAGAAAGAGAAATTAAGGAGTCAATCCCATTTACAATTACACCCAAAACCATAAGATACCTAGGAATAAACCTAACGAAAGAGGCAAAGTATCTATACTCAGAGAACTATAAAGTACTCATGAAAGAAATTGAGGAAGACACAAAGACATGGAAAAATGTTCCATGCTCATGGATTGGAAGAATTAATATCGTGAAAATGTCTATGCTACCTAAAGCTATCTACACATTTAATGCAATACCTATCAAAATTCCATCCAATTTTTTCAAAGAAATGGAACAAATAATCCTAAAATTTATATGGAACCAGAAAAGACCTCGAATAGCCAAAGGAATATTGAAAAAGAAAACCAAAGTTGGTGGCATCACAATTCCAGACTTCAAGCTCTACTACAAAGCTGTCATCATTAAGACAGTATGGTACTGGCACAAAAACAGACACATAGATCAATGGAACAGAATAGAGAGCCCAGAAATAGACCCTCAACTCTATGGTCAACTAATCTTCGACAAAGCAGGAAAGAACATCCAATGGAAAAAGGATAGCCTCTTCAACAAATGGTGTTGGGAAAATTGGACAGCCACATGCAGAAAAATGAAATTGGACCATTTCCTTACACCACACACGAAAATAGACTCAAAATGGATGAAGGACCTCAACGTGAGAAAGGAATCCATCAAAATCCTTGAGGAGAACACAGGCAGCAACCTCTTCGACCTCAGCCGCAGCAACTTCTTCCTAGGAACAACGCCAAAGGCAAGGGAAGCAAGGGAAAAAATGAACTATTGGGACTTCATCAAGATCAAAAGCTTTTGCACAGCAAAGGAAACAGTCAACAAAACCAAAAGACAACTGACAGAGTGGGAAAAGATATTTGCAAATGACATATCAGATAAAGGGCTAGTATCTAAAATCTACAAAGAGCTTAGCAAACTCAACACCCAAAGAACAAATAATCCAATCAAGAAATGGGCAGAGGACATGAACAGACATTTCTGCAAAGAAGACATCCAGATGGCCAACAGACACATGAAAAAGTGCTCCATATCACTGGGCATCAGGGAAATACAAATCAAAACCACAATGAGATACCACCTCACACCAGTCAGAATGGCTAAAATGAACAAGTCAGGAAATGACAGATGCTGGCGAGGATGCGGAGAAAGGGGAACCCTGCTACACTCTTGGTGGGAATGCAAGCTGGTGCAACCACTCTGGAAAACAGCATGGAGGTTCCTCAAAAAATTGAAAATAGAGCTACCTTATGACCCAGCAATTGCACTACTGGGTATTTATCCTAAAGATACAAACGTAGTGATCCAAAGGGGCACGTGTACCCGAATGTTTATAGCAGCAATGTCCACAATAGCCAAGTTATGGAAAGAACCTAGATGTCCATCAACAGATGAATGGATAAAGAAGAGGTGGTATATATATACGATGGAATACTATGCAGCCATCAAAAGAAATGAAATCTTACCATTTGCGACGACATGGATGGAACTAGAGCGTATTATGCTTAGCGAAATAAGTCAACTGTAGAAAGACAACTACCACATGATCTCCCTGATATGAGGAAGTGGAGATGCAACGGGGGTGGGAGTTAAGGTGGTAGGAAAAGTAAAAATGAAAGAAGATGGGATCGGGAGGGAGAAAAACCAAAAGAGACTCTTAATGTCATAAAACAAACTGAGGGGGGTGGGGGGAACAGGGGTTGGGTGAGGGTGGTGGGGTTACATCATATGTTTAAATAAAGCTTAAATAAAGTAAAAAAAAAAAAAAAAAAACCTTCTGCTGTAGGGGCACCTGGGTGGCTCAGTGGGTTAAGCCACTGCCTTCAGCTCAGGTCATGATCTCAGGGTCCTGGGATCGAGTCCCACATCGGGCTCTCTGCTCAGCGGGGAGCCTGCCCCCCCCACTCTCTCTACCTGCTTCTCTGCGTACTTGTGATCTCTCTATCTGTCAAATAAATAAATAAAATCTTAAAAGAAAATTAAAAAAAAAAAAAAAGGAACTGAATTGAAAAATGTATAATATAATGGAAAAGGCACTGGATAGTTTCAGAAAATCTGTATTGGAGTCAACATAGTTGGATTCTCATCCAAGTTTTGTAGCTTTGATGTATCAGTTTTTTTAGTCAGTTACCATTGGCCAAACTTCCCCATCTAGAATATGACAAATTAGTACAAATGATCTTAATATACTCTGAACTTAAGGATATGTAAGTATCTGCAGTAACTTAGCTTTAAATTATTTTTTCTTGTCCCAGCCAGACTAACAGTGAACTCCGAATTTGAATAATTATGAATTATTTCTCTTAAAACTTTCTAGGATGACTAGAAATCTTGCTTTTTCTTATACTGTACTTTTTGATTAACTTTAATAATCAGGGAAAATTCATCAAAACTTGTCTTGACATTTGAATTATATCTTTTTATCATTTTTCACAAAACAAATACTAATAACACATAATTAAGATAAGATTTGTTTTTTTCAATATTTACTAGTTAATGGAGTTGCTATATATATTTTAAAGTTCTTTTTCATCAGTTAATATTCTGAATTATAAAACAAGTGAAGACAAAGATGGTAATTTCCCACATACCCCTATATAACACTTATCATATGTGACTATGTTGTAAATACACCTCTTAAGGGCAAAGATTGTAACATTTCACATTAATTTCTATAATGACCAGTATAGTATAGGTATAGAATTTTCAAATTTAGCAAATAAAAATAAAGTACACTTAAATTTGAATTTCAAATAGATAAAAAAATTTCAGATGAATATTTACACCATAAAAATGTTCATGGTTGGAATGCCTGGGTGGCTCAGTGGGTTAAGAGCCGCTGCCTTCGGCTCAGGTCATGATCCCAGGGTCCTGGGATTGAGTCCCACATGGGCTCCTTGCTTGGCAGGGAGCCTGCTTCTCTCTCCGCCTCTGCCTGCCTCTCTGCCTGCTTGTGTGCTCTCTCTCTCCTTCTCTCTGACAAATAAATAAATAAAATATTTTTTTTAAATGTTCATGGTTTATTTGAAATACAAATTTCACTGGGAATCCTGAATATCATCTGACATTCCTACCCTAATCCCAATAGGATGCTTAAAAGGTATTGTTTAGTACTGATAAAAATGGAACAAATAAATTGAAATTACTGCTCTTTCTAATGAGTTGTGTCCCCTTTTGACATAAGACTTTTTTGCCAATGTTCTGTAATTGCTTAGGATATAAGTAATGTGAAGTTATAATGCAAGTAAATAAAAATGAGAAGAATTATCAGCCTTATTTTCACTCTACAGTATAAAAATGCTATCACATTTACTTGAAATCTGCATGAATACATTTCAATGTGTGACCATGTCTTACACATCCTTCACTCAGTCTGAAAAGCTTCTGTGGGATAAAAAGAATACTTTTTCAATCTGAGGAAAATATTTAAAAATTCCACTATACTATCTATTAGTAATGTCTAAAATTCTACTGGATCAGAAAATTTATAGTTATCTTTCTTCTAATTTATATGTTATTTCTATTATATTCAATAAAATACTGCAATGCTTTATTGATAGTTTAGGAATGTATAAATGACTAAGAATAGGTAAAAAACACACATTAAAAAATGAAGTTAACACTTCTTCAGAAGAGAAATTTTGAAATCTTTTCTTTAATAAAATCTGTTGCTCCTGAAGACATAAAATTATATGACTCATGCTTTACAAAAGATGCCATTTTGGAATAAAGTTTTTTTCTCTTGTCTACCTCCTAATCTCCACCCTCACTTACCAATGAAACCATGACCCATAGGGTTAATGTGGTTAAAAGTGTCACTAGCAAGACACCCACTGACCCCCCCACTTCTTCACAAGACTGTTAACCTTATTTTTCAGAGGCAAACAACAAGAGCTCCAGCTGGCCTAAATCTTTTGAGGCTGACCACCAACTCACACCTCTGCAGGTGGACCATGGAGTGTCCACAGTTATTTCTACCTTGTTATATTAGAAGTTTCACCCAAAGAGGAGCACAAGCTTCATTAACACAATATAGGATGCATGTATAGGCATGTTTTCTGTGTACATGGGGGCAACCTTCTGCTAGCCTTAACATGCGATGACAAAACTCCCTTCTCTCAATATTCATCCTAACTCTAAATAAAAGAAACCCACTTTCTCACACTTGGAGAGTCCCAATTTTGGAAGATATTCCCCATGATCTCCTTATTTGCTGCAAATAGCTTCCTTTGTGAAACACACCCACCCAGTGTATTCTCAATCTAGGACTCACCATGGAGCAGACTCAATCAGTTCAGTTACACCGTCAGTTATTTCTCCATCTACATCAGAAACCCAGGAAGATTCTGTACATATTTTTCTCAAAATTCAGTTAGTAAAAATGCCAAGTACAAGAATCTCCAGTTATTTCATGTGACAATCCAATCCCTATGATGATAAGCAATAGAAGATGAAATCTTGAAGGAAATTTAAACCACATTAAATTAATGTAATCCTTTATGTGGAAGTAATGCATCTATATGATGCGTGGATAAATATAGATGTAGATAATAAAGCTCATTATATTACTTATGATTATTGGCTTTTCCTACTAGGTTTTCAGATTCTTGGGGAAACAGCTTTTTTCACCTTCAACATTTAACCATAAAATTTAGCAAAATGTTGACCTATGAAGTGTTCATTAAATGGTAACAGAAGGAATAGGCTAGCTTCCTGCCACAGATTTTGTACTGTGCCATCTGGCTCTACCTTTCAGGACTGAAGTCCTTATTCAGTAGGCATCACCCTATCAGGAAATGCCTTCTCTGAGGAGAATCTCCTCACCCAAGGTCAAGCTCCCTTCTTGGGAATAATTCTGATGCCAATGTTTTGTTACTGTTTTTGTGCCTAATCATTATCTTTTAATCATTTATTCATGTTTTACCACAGAGAATTTTGGTCTATGAAACAGAACTGGGATTAATTCTAAAATGGAATGTTTGCATTCAAGAAAAAAGAAAAAATACATGGGAAAGAGGTAAAAGCGTATTCAATGTTTCACATCACACTTTATTTTCTTTAGGATTTTATTTATTTATTTGACAGAGAGAGATGCAGTGAAAGAGGGAATACAAGCATGGGGAGTGGGAGAGGGAGAAGCAAACTTCCTGCTGAGCAGGGAGCCTGATGCAGGGCTGGATCCCAGGACCCTGGGACCATGACCTGAGCCGAATGGAGATGCTTAACCCACTGAGCCACCCAGGTGCCCCTCACATCACACTTTATTAGATATATTACATATGGACAGTAAGAAAAGGACATTTGGCCTTTAGATTTTATTTAATATCATTATTAAGAAAAGTAAGGTATAATTTTCAATTGTCCATAAAGTGACTTAGAAGCCAATCAAATTTTCCTATAAATACACAAGGGAAGTTTTTTAAGGGTTTAAAATACTAAAAATCAATTTCTAAGGATAGTTTGATTGAAATTATTAAAGGGGTTACTAATATTTTGGGGTGCCTGGGTGGCTCAGTGGGTTAAGTCTCTGCCTTCCGCTCAGGTCATGATCTTAGGGTTCTGGGATCAAGCCCCAGAGATCAAGCCCCGGCTCTCTGCTCAGCAGGGAGCCTGCTTCCCCCTCTCTCTCTCTGCCTGCCTCTCTGCCTACTTGTGATCTCTCTTTGTCTATCAAATTAATAAATAAAATCTTTAAAAAAGAAATTTCTAATATTTTAATTAAAGAAATTACTAATATTTTAATTAATATATTTTGCATGGTACTATCAAGATATTTGAGAATAATGTGCTAAGCAGTGAGACTTGGCTAACAGTAATATCAAAAATATGTTCTAATTAATAAGCCTACATTACCCAGCTATTGTTCTTCTCTCATATTGTATTCTTAAAAGACTTATACTTAAGGAATACCTAAATAATATAATTTATTCTTAAGATCCAGGTATGGTGAATTTCTCACTTGAAAAGCAAACTGCAACTCTGGAGAATACAATGTTTCATATTTTTCCTTTGTAATGCCTATCAAAACAAGCATCAGTGCAATGTAGTATCAAGTAGACCTAAAACCTAATAAGCAATACAAAGTTTGTAATGTGCTATATATTTTTAACTTAAACTTAGTGATTGAGGATCTAGAATGTGCCACTAAGTGGATTTTCTCCACGTGTGACCTGAAAATACAAGATGGATCTGGAGAGGAAGAGAATTACAAAAGACAGAGGGAAGTTTTACTTTGAATCGCAAATGTATAATTTATACCTGATCTTGACTCTGCATTTTAAGAAATGAGAAAGAAACTGAAGAGATATACACTGCTCAAATGTAATTTTAAGATAGAGATGATGAATTAGAAGACTTAAGGTAGTAAAATGTTGATTTTCTGCAATTTTATCTCTAATTCAACATAATTCCAGTAAAAATCCCAGCCATATTTTTTGTAGGAGTTGACAAACTGATTCTAAAGTCTGTATGGAAATGTGATGGAACTTAAATAGCCAAATTAATTTTGGAAGGGAAGGAACAATGTTGGCAAGTGCAGATGACCTAATTTCAGATTTAATATAAAGTTATATTAAAAAGAGTGTGATATTGATGACAGATTAGGTTTCAACAAATATGTAAACGGTGGATGGTGGAAAACAAATTCCACACTTTCAGAGGCACACTCACAGAGAAGCAACAAGGGAAGGTGAAAGTGAATGCTGGCCACTAGAGCACAGTCAGAGACGTCAGTATGTACTCATGTTTAGCTTAGGATATATACAGATGGTTTAATACAGAAAAAATATATACATATGTGTGTTTATCATGGAGCTTTGCCCACCTAAGAACCTACAAGCAATGAAATCCCACAAGCCGGGCACCCAGCCTCAGATATGAGTTTCTAAACAGTATCCATCAGTAAAAGGAATTACAGATCCTTGGAGAAATGACTGATTCTAAGGATGGAGCAAAGGAAAAACAGGGTAAGCATAGAGCATCTTATAATGCCAGAAAGTAAGGAAGCATTCAAAAAATATAAAGATTGGGGCATGTCAAAGGCACATAGGAGCTGACCTGAAAAACCTCCCAATGACCAAAACTGGAACAATTTACAGCAAAATAAAAACAGTAGCATTTGGGACGCCTGGGTGGCTCAGTTGGTTAAGCAGCTGCCTTCGGCTCAGGTCATGATCCCAGCGTCCTGGGATCGAGTCCCACATCGGGCTCCTTGCTCGGCAGGGAGCCTGCTTCTCCCTCTGCCTCTGCCTACCACTCTGTCTACCTGTGCTCGCTCTCTCTCTCTAACAAATAAATAAATTTAAAAAAAAAAAAAAAAACAGTAGCATTTGATCATAAAGGAAGTATAAAATTAATCTCCATGAGCCCATGCTATTATAAATGATTTACTAATTGAAAGAGAAATAAATGGGAGGGAGAAAGACAAATCTTTACAGAAAAATTTCATATTTCAAATACTACCTTCCAAGAGATTTAACGCCACTTAGAGTGAATGGGACTTGGTGACTTTATACAAAGAACACAGAATGGAAGGCGGAAAATGGTTAACTCTACCGTAGAAATAGGCAAATGCTAAATTAACCAAGCAATAAGGTTAATAAGCCCAGTGATGTCATGTGGACAACATGTATCCCTGATGAGATTTGATTCCACCTTTGGAACTGCCATTCTAGAAACTCGTAACTCCATTCTGAACATGAGAAAAACATTAGAAAAACAAAAATCGAGAGGCATTTTACATACAATCTGGCTGCAAGAAAAGACTGCAAGTGTCACAGGTCAAAGAAAATGTGATGACTAAGTGTCATGATATATTCTCAATTAAACCTTTTTTTAAAAGAATATTAATTAAGGACGTGATGAAATTCTAATACTATGTGGAGATTCTTTAATAGCAATATATCAATGTTCAGTAATTTGGATTTTGACTGTGGTAACATATGATTACATTAAAGGAAACTAGGTGAGGAATATAAGGAAATTGTACTATATCAACAACTTTTCTGTAAAATCTAAAATTATTATAAAATAGGGCACCTGGAAAAAAAAATAGGGCACCTGCGTGGCTCAGTTATTAAGCATCTGCCTTCAGCTCAGGTCATGAACCCAGGGTCCTGGGATGGAGCCCTGCGTCAGGCTCCCTGCTCAGCGGGAAGCTTGCTTCTCCCTCTCCCATTCCCCATGCTTATGTTCCCTCTCTCACTGTGTCTCTTTCTATCAAATAAATAAATAAAACCTTTAAAAATAAAAAGAAATAATTAGGGGAGCCTGGGTGGCTCAGTGGGTTAAGCCTCTGCCTTCGGCTCGGGTCATGATCTCGGGGTCCTCTCTGCTTGGCGGGGAGTCTGCTTCCCCCCCTCTCTCTCTGCCTGCCTCTCTGCCTGCTTGTGATCTCTGTCTGTCAAATAAATAAAATCTTTAAAAAAAAAGAAATAATTAAAATTATTTTATAAAATAACAAGTTATTTTTAATTACATTTAAGGAATATTCTTGTGCAAAAATACGTAACAGTACTATTAGTCATTTGAAGAAAATAGAAGACATAATAAAATCTCTTACTTTGCAAAAAATCATAACAAAGATCTTTCTGTTTGCCTAATATTTAAACGTTTTATTGAGCGGTTGTTGTTAAAAATTTTTTTAACTCTACTTAAAAAGTACTAATATTTCTTTCTTCAGAGAGCAAAATATTTACTTCTAATGGCTGTAACCAATTATTATTTAAATACTACATAGGACAGAAAGGAAAATAAGCTTGCAGTGTATTTAGTATATAAAGGAAGTCAGAACATATAAAACTGATTCTTAATTTTTATAATCAGAGAAATAAGGCATAAACCCTATTTTGAAAAATGTAATATTTTTCAAATATTATTTTTAAGAATATGTATGCCTCATAGATGACAAATATTGTGTTCCCAATGCTAACATTTTCTTAGTACTCTCAACTTTTCCATATTTTTTTTTAAGCTCCATATCCAGCATAGAGCCCAATGTGGGGCTTGAACTCATGATCCTGAGATCAAAACCTGAGCTGAGATCAAAAGTCAGTTGCTCAAATGACTGAGCCACTGAGGCTCCCCTCCATAATTTAAATGTTGGTTATTTAAACTTGTTTTTTTGATTCTTGATGTTAAGTAATGGCTACCTGAAGCTTACATGGAGAGGGGTTTTTTTGTACTTATTTTCATATTTTCTAAGTCTTAATTTAAATTTAATTTAGTTAATATATACTGTATTATTATTTTCAGAGGTAGAATTTAGTGCTTCATCAGTTGCATATAACACCCAGTGCAAATAACAGGTTCTTGAGTGAAATATGAATTTTGGATGATTTTTTGTACATGTACATATCCTTGATATTAAGACAGAAAGGAAAGCCAACAAAATCTTAACAATGTTATTAGTTTTACTATTACCTAATAATAAAAAATATGATTTATTTTTTAGGAATTTCACATTATTTCAGGATTGAATTGACACCTGCAAAGTGCTTAGCACAGTGCTGACTTAAAGTATTCAGTAATCTGGGTGAATTAATATTAAAAAATTAGAGAAAGTAACTTGTAAAGTGAGGCATAATCATAGTGAAGACTAAAGAGAACCATGTTGAATAGGAAAGATTAAAGAATTAGTGAAATTTGGGGAAATAATGGGGCACGTGTGCTGTATGATGAAAATAACTATTAGAGTCTTATTGCTCCTTAAAAAAGATGAAGTGCTAGGAAAAACAGAAACATTTGACAGACTTGCAAATGTGAGAAGCTGAGGCCTCAGCAAATAATTTCAGGGTCTAACATTCCCATCACATCAGTATTGAGTGCTGAGCTTGCCAGAGGATTGTTGAGTGAGGTGTAGTCTCTAGCAATTGGAGAGAGCAGGACACAAATGAGAAATGGCTTTAGAAAACACAAGGGAACATAGTCAGAACAAAAGTGGGATTATTCTTTCACAGACTGCCTGCAGTTACCCTTTGATTGCACTCTTTCTGACTGAACATTTCTGTAAACCCTTGCTTTTACTACTGAAACAGATTTCCCATTACCTCATTTCTCCAGACTAGAACTCAATGGAGGATGTCCACAAATGTGCCACTCCCAAAAGTTTTTCCATATGAATGGAATCCACGACTGAAACGTATCCCTTTACTGTGTTTTTCTGTGATTATTGAATGTGAAAACAGATAAAGCTATTTCAGTCTTCCTCTACTGAGTCAGAATCCATTTATTTCACCTGCGTTTGTGACCTTTTACTTCTGATCCCACAGGCGATGCTTCTTCAGACTACAAAGAAGGAAGCTAACATATTTCTATTTCTTATCATTACAGACTGAAGAGGAAGGGCACCAACAATCATTAAGCCTTGAAATTTAGTTTAAATATATTCTATACTTATGTTGGGATGAACTGAACAGCAGACTGCAAATACAGCATGTTATGGGGGAAAAAATATTTCGAGAGGTAAACCAATTGAATTTACATGTATTTTGAAAGAGCCAGGGATTGAGTGGTTCTCAATCTAATAAACTTAAGACTTAAAGAATCTGTTGTTCAATAATTTCTTTCAGATAAATGTGAGGAATGATAGGCTATTAGTGTTCATGGATTTTCACCTGACACTTCTAAATAGTAGTTTTGGGGACACCTGGGTGGCTCAGTTGGTTAAGCCGCTCCCTTCAGCTCAGGTCATGATCCCAGCGTCCTGGGATGGAGTCCCACATCGGGCTCCTTGCTCAGTGGGGAGCCTGCTTCTCCCTCTGCCTCTGCCTGCCACTCTGTCTGCCTGTGCTAGCTCCTGCCCTCTCTCTCTGACAAATAAATAAATAAAATCTTTAAAAAAAAATGACACTTGATTAACATTATTGGATACATGTTTGTGATTATAGTTTCTTCCGTATAATAACTGTGGCTATTCCTAATGTTGAGAACAGTAGTGGGGCTCCAGTGAGACAATTGTATATGTTTAAATATCTAAGCAAACGTATGATGTTACAAGCTAATAAATATCTTCTGACCGTGGGTGATTAAAAGTGATTTCTACAGATATATTTTAGAATATATTAGTTTACTTTTTTGAAACCAAGTCCATATATCTATTCCACTTTGAACCCTTAAATCACTGAGATAAACTGGGAGGTTATTTTGATAAAGGTAGAATCAGTGAGTTCCCTACGAGATAGCACTTTAACAGAGTTGGGAGCAGAAGCCAGGCATGTCACTCTCAGTTCATTATTGTTTCCAGCTGATCAATGTCCCTTTCAATTTAGCATTCCCAGTTTGAAGACATTCAAGAGTTAGGCTCTTGAATTTACGGAAAGTCTCCCTCCAAACCCTGCTCTTTAATTCAGTGTTTTCTCTGCTGACCTCCTCCATGTCTCATTTTCTCTCTGGGCAGGGTCTTCAGTGCCATTTGCCTGGTGTCTCACTGTAGTGATTCTTGGAAGCTGCTGTTTCTTTCTCCTTTTAACAGTGGGAGTCTTGGGATTCTATGGTAGGTTAAACAAGATCTGTGCCTTGAACCAAAAATCTCCTGCTTTAGGAATGACTATTTTTATTGGTCTTCCTCTTCTACTAGTTCCATAGCTATGATCTCTGATTTTACCCAGGAAGCCCTTCCACCTTCACCACTAATGTCATTACTTGAACATTACAACATTCCTCAGAAGCCTCTGATTCCTCCTTCACTTATAAACCCTGGATTGTATTCAAGATAGTTTCAGGAAAGCTCATATTTGAGGTTTTGTTGATGGTCAGTCATGCTGGATGCAGAGGAATCGCTCCCTCCTCTCTGACATCTCTTTTCAATCAACTGTCCCATCCTCAGTTCTACCTCCGTGTTTCCATTCTGCAGCACAAACTTAGTTTTTAAATTGTTTTTTCTCATAAATGCTTAGTACAACCATCCATAGTTTTCTCCTGTACTATTCCAATCACTTCCTAATTTACCCTGAAGTCAACAGATTCTCAAACTCCTATTTAAATAGCCAAGAAAAGATTTCTACAAATACATCTCTGATCATGTCACCCAGTGCCAAGAAAACATTAAGTTTCTTATTCTTCCCTGAATTATGTTGAAGTTCCCCTACTTATATCTATTTCATGAATCATAATCTTATTTCAGCCAAATAATTTTCAGCTCACAAGTCATGGCTCAAGGGTTCAGACTCTCAGTGGTCTCATCAAGATTTAGCACATTGTCTTACATAAATGTTTCTTACTTTGACATATGCCCCTAGGCAAACTCCAAAGACTTTAAATGGTTGATATTTTGTAATGGTGCTTTTCATTAGTTATGATTACTTTGCTGAAGAGCAGTTCCACACGCCACCATTCTGGCAGGAAGACTCCTCTATGTGTATTTTTAATATACTCTTTAGAAGTTAAAACCTCGGGGTGCCTGGGTGACTCAGTGGGTTAAAGCCTCTGCCTTCGGTTCAGGTCATGATCCCAGGATTCTCAGATTGAGCCCTGAATCGGGCTCTCTGCTCAGCGGGGAGCCTGCTTCCTCCTCTCTCTCTGCCTACTTGTGATCACTGTCTGTCAAATAAATAAAGTAAAAGTCTTTAAAAAAAAAAAAGTTAAAACCTCTACATTTGTTAGCCATAACATTTTCAGGACATCTTACATGTAATGGATGCTTATTTAGTATCTTCTGGATGAAAGTATAGTTTACATTTCAGTCCTGCACCTAACATATTGTAGCAACATTGAGACAAGCAATTTGCTGTATTTGTGTAAGATCCATTTAAATCTTACCTTATAGAGAGGAAGGTGAGGAACAACCTTAGAATGATTCAAGTTATATAATCAGAATGACTCATAGTGTTGCATTCAAATGTTTTACTCCTTATTAATTAAAGAACACCTAGAAGAATTTCTAGGCTATGTTTTTCCCCCCATTTTTCTCTCTCTGGGCTCTGAGAGATGAGTTTCACACCAAGATTTGTTTTAATTTAATTGTCTTTTAAAAATGCAATTTAATAAATAGTACAATCCTTTTTGAAATGCATTCATCCTTACCTTGAAGAGCTTTGGAGATCAATGGATATAATTTATTTTTAGTATTATAGATTATTTGTAACTTATTGTAGCAAAAAATGTAAGGCTCCATTTGTGGTGATGGTATACATTTTTCCTTCAAATAAACTTATTTAAATTGAAAATAGTTAACACACTACTTATATAATTATATGGATTGTGTGTAAATATAGGAAATTTGTCACATGGCAAATAAATGACTAGGGTTTACAAAAAGTAGAAAAACACTAATTCAAATGAATACGTGCACTACTGTATTTTTAGCAGCATTATTAACTAGCTAAGAAGTGGAAACAGCCCAAGTATTCTTTGGCTGATGAATGAATAAAGAAAATGTAGTGTGGGGGGGGGGCATGTGTGTGTGTGTGAATATTAGTCAGCCATAAAAAATGATCTCTTGCTATTTGCAACCATGGATGGAGGTAGAAAGTATAATGCTAAGTGAATTAAGTCAGTCAGAGTAAGACAAATGCCATGACTTCACTCATATGATGTACTTAAGAAACAAATAATCAAAGGAGAAAAGAGAGAGACAAACTAAGAAACAGACTCTTTTTTTAAAAAAAGATTTTATTTATTTATTTGACAAAGAGAGAGATCACAAGTAGGCAGAGAGGCAGGCAGAGAGAGGGAGGGGGAAGCAGGCTCCCTGCTGAGCAGAGAGCCCAATGCGGGGCCTGACCCCAGGACCCTGAGATCATGGCCTGAGCCAAAGGCAGAGGTTTAACCCACTGAGCAACCCAGAGGCCCCAGAAACAAACTCTTGAACATAAGACAACAAACCAATGGTAAGCAGAAGGGAAGGTAGTGAGGGAATGGATTAAATAAGTGATGGGGATTAAGGAGGGCACTTGTGATGAGCACTGGGTGATGTATAGAATTGTTGAATCACTATATTGTGCACCTAAAACTAATACAACAGAGTGTATTAACTATACCAGAATCAAAATAAAAACAGTTTTAAAAAAAGGAAGAAAAGTACCAGTTATTTCAAGTGCCTATCCTTAGATGAATGGATAAAGATGTAGTATATATACAATAGAAAGATACTCAGCGGTTAAAACAATGAGATCTTGCCATTTGCAGCAACATGGGCAGACCTAGAGGGTATTACACTAAGTGATCTAAGTCAGAGAAAGGCAAATACTATATGATTTCACTCATCTGTACAATTTAAGAAACAAAACAACTGGGCGCCTGGGTGGCTCAGTGGGTTAAAGCCTCAGCCTTCGACTCAGGTCATGGTCTCAGGGTTCTGGGATCAAGCCCCACATCAGGCTCCAGGGAGCCTGCTTCCTCTCTCTCTCTGCCTGCCTCTCTGTCTACTTGTGATCTCTGTCTGTCAAATAAATAAATAAAATCTTAAAAAAAAAAAGAAACAAAACAACTGAACAAAGAAAAATAGAGACTAACAATAGAGAACAAACTGGTGGTCCCCAGAGAGAAGAGAGAAGGTGGGTGGGGTAAAACAGATGAAGGGGACTAAAAGTATGCTTATCTTGATGAGCATGATTAATGTATAGAATTGTTGAATTATTATATCATGTATTTGAAACTAAACACTTATTTTAATTATACTTTAACTTAAAAGCAAATAAATAATTGACGGATTTAAAAACAGGGCTTAATTTAAGTTTTAAAAGGAACGTCTTTAAAATAATTTATATATTTTTGAAATATATTATTTCTCCTTAAAATAAGTAAAATATTACATATAAACCATCAACTGTTCTCTTTAAAAGACAATTCTGATAAAAGATATACTCCATTTTACATACACACACCACATATTTATCCATTCATCTAGATTCTTAGGTTGCTTCCATTTCTTAGTTATTTTCAGTAATGCTGCAAGAAACATAGGGGTATATATATCTTATTTTATATATATATATATATCTTTTTTAATTCCTGTTTTCCTTTTCTTGGGTAAATATGCAGGATTTGATTTATTAGAACATATGGTATTTCTATTTTTTCTCACTTTTTGAGGAAACTCCATACTGTTTTCCACATGACTGCACCAATTTGTGTTCCTCCCAACAGTGTACAAGAGTCTCTTTGAGTATTATTCAGTCATAAGAGAGAAAGAAATCTTGCCTTTTGCAACAGTACAGATGGATGTAGGGTTTTATACTAAATGGAATAAGTCAGGATGAGAAGAAAAGTACCAAATGATTTCTCTTATATGTAAATTTTTTTTAAGTACATACAAACAAAAACCAAAAAACAGACCATAAATTCAACAAACTAATTCAACATAAATTCAACAAACTAATGGTTACCAGAGGGGAAGATGGTTGGGGGATGAGTAAAATGGGTAAAGGGGAGTAGGAGGTACTGTCTTCCAGTTATGGAATCAATAAATCATAGTAATGAAAGGTACAACATAGGAAATGTATTCAATGTTATCATAATAGCATTGCATGGTGACAAATGGTAGCTACACACATGTGGTGAGCCTAGCATAATGAATAGAGTTGTCAAATCACTATGGTATACACCTGAAACTATTGTAAAATTAGTTTGTCAACTATATTTTTTTAAAGATTTTATTTATTTATTGTAAAATTAGTTTGTCAACTATATTTTTTTAAAGATTTTATTTATTTATTTGACAGACAGAGATTACAAGTAGGCAGAGAGAGAGGAGGAAGCAGGCTCCCTGCTGAGCAGAGAGCCTGATGCGGGGCTCGATCCCAGGACCCTGGGACCATGACTTGAGCCGAAGGCAGAGGCTTTAACCCACTGAGCCACCCAGGCACCCTGACAACTGTATTTCAATAAAAAAATAAAATTTTCTTAAAAGATGTAAGAATTCATCATCAATATTTTAAAAGGTCCTATTTGGAAATTACTTTTTTATATTGTGGAGAGAGTGAGAAACAGGGCTAACTAAAAGAAAAAATATCACTGAACAAAATTAATATATTAATTGAGAAATTTTATCATGTATCCAGGAACATTATTCTATGTTGTTATAAATATTATTCATTCATTATCAAATACAATTTGTGTCACATAGTAAACACTCAAATTCTGTTTTTATCATTTTATCATTTCAAAATCAAAACACAAAACAAATAAGAATTAAACCAGCTAACTATTGAGAGGATTTCTGTCACAGACAGAAGGATAGTAAGGATATTCCTTAGTCAGACTGAAAAATGAACCATTCAGAAAATGTTTCTCATACAAAGAATAAGGCTCTGATTTACCTAAAAAAGAATTATAAATGAATAGATGGGAAGAAAGGCAGATATTTAAGGAAGAATAAATATTCAGACTCATTTTATGGCTGATTAGTTGTGGGATATAAAGGAGAAGAATAAATGACATTTTAAATCCATATTCTGGGGTCCTTTTATGTGGATAGTGGTAGTTTACAAGAAAAGAAATAGAAAAGTTCAGTGAATATTGTACTGTTTTGCAAAAGATATTGAGCTGTATAAGAACTTTTGAGTTTGAGGTGATTGCAAATAGCCCAATATGGAGCTGGTAATGTTATAGTTGTAGGACTGCAGCATGGAAGATTTAGGAAAGCAATTGTGCCTCTAAATTACTTTTCATAATTCCCATATCTTTGTACTTATGTTCATTCCTTGCTCAGCAATCAAGTGCTATTTAAAATCTGATCATTTGGCTTTACTGTTAAGTAGCTTTCAAAAGCTAAACAAATTCCATATCAATGATTTTCAGTGAATGGGATAGTGACATAGTCTTCATAATGATTAAGGTCATTATAATAACTTGCAGAATATTGAACATTACTGATTTCACAAGTGTACTGGTGTGGAAATTAAAACTGTTTAGATTGAGGTCCTGTGTTAATACCTTAGCATCTATATAAAATTTTATCTTTTTTATGATGTGATTTTTGTTTTTCTTCACAGCCTTATTCTCCTAAAATCCCTTATATACAGTGTACCTTCTGGATGGAAACTTTGAACCAAATTAATACACCATGTTGTCTCCCTTTCTCAATTTTAGAAAATTGAGTGCCTAAATCTAGAATTTTATCATCTATCCTTTTCGCTTTTCTATCTCTCATCCATAGACAAACAGCAACTTTAAGGTCAATACTAGTATGTGAAGTCTTGCTGACCTGCCACACTATTCTAGAACATATATTTAGTCTGTCAGACCTCTTCTGAGTTCTAAGAGCAGCTCCCATTACCTTTGCTCTATCACCTACCACATAATCCTATAATTTCATGCTTTCTCCATTATAATGAGTTCCTTGAAGCCAGAAGCTTTGCATTTCTGATTGTTGTATCATCAAGGTCTAGTAAGATGTCTTGTCATTAGTCTATGGATTTTCCACAAGTGGGGTGCACGTGTGTAAATCATATATGGAGAAGAGAGGCCTAAAAACAACAGGAATAAAAATGGTCCTTACTCATGGACATTGACTAATATATTAAAATTTAAATTATACCATTTATTCAGTCCCATGTTGTTTCCTTCAAGCTAATGATGTAGACTAAAGTTTTTCAGGGTCAGAAGACAAGCCAACCACAGACTCTTTCCTGGACAACATAACACAAGAAGACAAATCCACATTTAAAAATATGACTTTCAAAGAACTTAACACAGGTATGCAGGTATGGATTGACTGAGACCTACAGGTTTCTACTGTTTCCCTCAATTTCCTGCTGCTCTGATCAAATTGGACTTTCTTACAGACTTTTTATAGAGTCCCATTTTCATTCTTATATAATTGCAAAATAAATCAGTCTTTCCCAGAGCTTAAATCTTTCTGGAAGATTGATATTATATATTTTATATCACCATCTCTCAAAATAATATTTTTCTATAAAATATCCCCAAAGATTTCCTTTATCATATTTTCTTTTTTTTCCTTTACTAATCATTATTATGCCCTTTAATACTGGAACACACTGGAATATACTCAAGTACTAAGTTAAGATCAACTCTGTACCTACAGATTTTCCTCATCTTGAGAAAACAAAGAAGCCACTTTCCACCATGGGGTCCTTTCAATAGGGTCCTTTTCCTAGAGATTTTTGGATATATATAAGTAATGTGACCCTCTTCCTGGCTCTTTTCAGAAAGCAGAAATACAGAGCATCAGTCTTATAAAATAAGTGTCCTTCAAATGACTAGGATTCTATCTCTCAGCCCAGAGGAGCCTCTCAGGGACAACACTGAGTTGTCTCTGGGGCATATCTTTTCTTTTCAAGGAAACAAGTATGGCACATGTAAAACTCAATGGTCATGTTGTGAAGATAAATGCTATCATTTTTCAAGTGAAATGAAGAACTTTGAAGATAGTAGGAACTTGTGCAAGACAATGGGTTCCAAGCTTGTTAAAATAGAAGATGAAAAGGAACTGGTGATGTATATTTTCTGTTTTCTACCTCACACAGTATTTGTCTAGTCTGTGGTTGTTGGATAAACCTTAATGCTCAGTAATATTTTTTTTTAAGATTTTTATTTATTTATTTGACAGAGAGAGTGAGCACAGGCAGACAGAGTAGCAGGCAGAGGCAGAGAGAGAAGCAGGCTCCCTGCCGAGCAAGGAGCCCGATGCGGGACTCAATCCCAGGACACGGATCATGACCTGAGCCGAAGGCAGCCGCTTAACCAACTGAGCCACCCAGGCGTCCCAATGCTCAGTAATATTTGAGTGCATCAGAGGCTGGCTCAGATCCAGACAGTGGCCATGTTGAAGTCAGACACACCAATTGAAATGAGATTAGAATTTCATTTAACTTGTCTAATTCATTCACTATTAGAACTTCCACAGTATATCAAATATAAAGTCAAACATGAAGCAATTAGAAAATATTTATCTTTAAAATATATTGCTTTATCACAAATACCTTTATGTCTCCTATCAGTAAAACATAGAGAAAAAGGTAAAGATTGAGGTAAAAGAAAAAATCTCTATATGAATTTAAGTTGAAGATCAGTTCATCCCAACTCATATAACATTTCAACTCACGCTAGCTTCCAAAGAACTGAAATGAATGTTTTATAATACCATTATGTCTTGCTTTGAATATAGAAATAATTCGCCATTATTTCTATAAAAATGAATGTGTTAATATTCTCAGATGAGGGCAATCTTTTAATATCCTCCCAAAGATAGATTAATAGTAAGAATCACTCAGTTCTCGGTACTAATACAATTATCCACATATGTTCAACAGCTCTGAAATAGCTATAAAAAAATATGACCGTGAAACCATCTATAAAACCAAGCAAACTTGGAATCCAGAAAGAAAACATTTGCAGAGTCTGAATTAATCTCCTTTTTACTCCAATACGAAATTGCATGTGTGGTGAAGAGGTTGACTAAATTTATTGTGATCATTTCTCAATACATTCAAATAGTAAATCATTATGTTGAACACCTGAAATTAATATAATCTTATATGCCCACTATATCTCAGATTTTTTAAAAAGGAAAACTGCAATTGTTCTGTTGTTATTGTTAATACAATTAATTTTTAAAATCCTAGTTTGTTTACAGACGAGGTAAAGAATTTATATAAAAATATAGTGAATGTAGCCAGATTGTTAATACAATTAATTTTTAAAATCCTAGTTTGTTTACAGACGAGGTAAAGGATTTCTATAAAAATATAGTGAATGTAGCCAGATAATGGAGTGAATGTGAAATCTGTTCAGCATAAATTAATAATCACATTGAGGTGAGAAAATACCTTATGATCTTCCTAGATGAGAACTATACAATATACATGGGAAGTGACCACATTTTTAGAAATATTATGTAACTGTACTCATACTACTCAGCACTAGTACAGATGCACAGGAAAAGAGATGAGAAAGGTTAGCCTGTGGAACTTTGGCTCTTCCTATGAGTGTCTCTACCTTAACTAAGTTTGTTTACCTTCCTTCTATAGGAAGGCTATATATAATAGCCTTCCTATATATATATATTATATATATATATAAGTATATATATATAAATATATAAAGGAAGGCTTTCCTATTGACCTACAAAAATTTCAGAACATTGTGAAAGAGGTATTCAGTTATCCTCTATTGGTTTACCCACAGGTGAAGCACTGTTCAACATAAGAAATCTTAACTTGGGTTGCATGGGTATACAGAGAGTCCAAGTATGAGTGTCAGGTTTAGAAGCCTTAATTTTTCCTTCAGGTTATCTTCATTGACAAATAAAGCCATATGAAGAAACCCTGAAGTCAAGTGTCACAGCTGATGTTCAGATGTTCACATCTCTGGGTAGAGTGACTAAGCCTTCCTCATTTTCTCAAAGGGGTAGGAATAAAACTAAGGAATAAAAACTAAGGGTGAAAATTAAAGCAAAATGGAGAAACATAGAAAGCATAGTCAGAAACCACAAATTTAGGGTGCCTGGGGGGCTCAGTCATTAAGCATTAAGTGATGCTAATGACTTAGCATGCCTAAGTCATTAAGCATTAGGCTCAGGTCATGATCCCAGCATCCTGGGATTGAGCCCCCCATCAGGCTCCCTGCTTAGCAGGAAGCCTGCTTCTCCCTCTCCTTCCTGCTACTCCCCCTGCTTGTGTTTCCTCTTTCACTGTGTCTCTCAAATAAATAAATAAAATCTTAAAAAAAAAAAAAGAAACCATGAATTTAAATCTCTTTCACATGTTATTTTGTGTGACTAAATGAATTAGAGCATCAGTCTCCCCACTTGAAAATGGCAGGAAATAGGTATAAAACTGGCTGTCATTGTAGCTACACTTGTGGTGAGCAGAACATAACCTATAAAGTTGAACCACTATACTTACTCTACACTTGAAAATTATAATTGTGTGTCAACTATACTCAAATAAATAAACAAGCAAATAAACTATCCTGAGTGTCCTCCCTCCTGCCCAAAAAAGCTGACTGTATTTTCTTTCCAACATATTTAGGAAGACCAAGTAAAACAATATATGTGCAGATGCTTTGTAAAAATTAAAGTACAAGGTGATTATCAATATTTTATACTTAGCAAGTATACCCAGTATACAAACACCTGATCTGATGGGATCAGGACTTTTTCCTCAAGATGACCATTTTGCAAGAAATAAACACAGTGCATATGGAACGAATATATAAAACAATATTGGTAGTAATCTTAGAGCTATCATACCTGCACTCCAAGGCAAAAACCAGACTTTGCTAAGAAATCATCTTTGAGGGGCGCCTGGGTGGCTCAGTGGGTTAAAGCCTCTGCCTTCGGCTCAGGTCATGGTCCCAGGGTCCTGGGATCGAGCCCCATGTTGGGCTCTCTGCTCGCCTCTCTGCCTACTTGTGATCTCTGTCTGTCAAATAAATAAATAAAGTATTAAAAAAAAAAAAGAAATCATCTTTGAGCTGCAGGAATGAGTTCTGAAAGGAAATTAAGAAATAAACATAGTTAGACTAAAAGAGCCTTATTTTATGTCTTAATCATGCCTCTGTGTTTAATAAAGTATCAAAAATTGAAATCCATTATTTGTAATTTAAATAGAATCAGGATGAAATTAATTGTATGCTTCTTGTTATTCACAATTACAAAATAATATTAACAAGATTATTACTTAATTTCAGAAACTTAAAAAGATTTTTTTCTCACAAAATGTGTTCCTTGTTTTACAGAACTTCATTCAAAATCAGGTGTCGTATTTCACTTGGATTGGACTGTCCCGTAAAGGAATCAAAAGTACCTGGACGTGGGAAGATAACTCACTACCTTTCCTCAAAATGTAAGCTTCTAAAATAGGTACTAACTAGTAATTTCTATAATCACAGACAGGGATTTGCACTCCTGAAAGGATAGAGGAAAAACATGCACTCATATGTATATAGGCATATACATACATACATACATAAATGTGTACACAAACACACACACACCACACATACACACACAAACACACCAACTCCACGCACACCTCCAAAGGACTTAAGCTCAGAAAAGGACTCTGCGGAGAGGGGCCTTCTAACTGCATGCCTGTCTTCTTTATAAGTCACTCTCTGGGATAGCCTAGGACACAAAGGTTGAGTTTCTATAAGGAAAGAAAATATGTATCACCTTAGTTTTGGGCCAATATTTTCTATTATGTCTGCATTTATTAATTTTTTTCACATCATTTATATGCTCCTATTTCAGGTCAATTGAATGGAAAGGGTTAAAGGTTGGAAAATGTGCAAGCCTGACTGCAAAGCGGATAGCTCCTTCTGACTGTTCCAAACTCATGCCTTCTATTTGTGAGAAGAAAATTACTTCCGTGGCCACCTGATAATAGGAACAACAACAGAATACAAGTACAATATTTTTTCTTATAAAGACCCAGACTCTTGAAAGTCCTACTCTTCCTCTCTCATTTCAGAGTATCTTTGCTCTTTTTTTTAATTTTTTAAAGATTTTTATTTATTTATCTTTGCTCTTTTATGGGCTGTACCCACATTTCAGTTTTTAACTGATATGACATTGGAGTAATTGGTGCGCAAGAATGAGGTACCTCGGTCCCTCCACCTCTCCTTTCCACGTAGTGACTGCCATGTTATGAGCACAATTTGGTAGAGTAAGAGAATATCAGTTCTTCTGATCAAGAAAAAAGCAAGTATCTCTATAGTCTATTTCTGCAACCCACACAAATTAAGGAAGTAATCCTGCAAATCCTTCAGTCACTATCCTGCATATTTTGTCTGGAATCCAGTGCCAAAAGTAATTAAAACTATTACTATTCAGAAAAATTGTGTATGCATTTCTATGTGATTCCTTACTTTTCAAGAGAAGGACAACGTGATATCCTGGAAAGCAAACAGTATCTTGAATTAGATCCGAGTTTGAGTTAGCTATGTGCTCTCTAGCAAGTTTAAACTTCTGGGTCTTAATTTCTTTATCCACGGGTCAACTACAAGCTGCTTTTGCAAGGTGCATGTATCATTTTGCATTCCCATCCACAGTGTATGAAAGTTCCATTGTTTGGATCTCTCCAACATTTAGTACTGTAGTTTTTAAATCCATTTTCATAATTAAACACACTTTTAGTATTTTCCTAATGAATAAAAAATTCTAACCATATTTTCAATGTGTTCTTTGTCAACCATGTGTTTTTTTTTCTTTTTTTATTAACATATAATGTATTATTTGTTACAGGTCTGCAAATCATCAGTCTTACACAATTCACAGCACTTACCATAATACATACCCTCCCCAATGTCCATCACCCAGCCACCCTATCCCTCCCCACCTCCCCTCCAGCAACCCTCAGTTTGTTTCTTTCATGGCAAAGTGTTGATTCAAATGTTTGCCTATTTTTATTTGGCTGTTTGTTTTCTTATCATTCTTTCTTCTTTTGGGAGGGGAGCAGAAAAAGTTGGATTAATTGTTTCTGACAAATGAGTAGTAACTTTCACTTTGTTCCTAGAATTACAAATGTGAAATATAGTTGGTTTTTTTAAAAGGTTTTATTTATTTATTTATTTGACAGAGAGAGAGAGAGATCATAAGTAGGCAGAGAGGCAGGCAGGGGGTGGGGAGGAAGCAGGCTCCCTGCTGAGCAGAGAGCCCCATGTGGGGCTCGATCCCAGGACCCTAAGACCATGACCTGAGCCGAAAGCAGAGGTTTAACCCACTGAGCCACCCAGGCACACCTGAAATATAGTTTTTATCTTCAAATGAGAACATATGCTCTTAAAAAGGATTACATAGTGCATTTTTTTAGATAAACCAATTAATTCATTTGTTTTATTTTATCTTATTTTATTTAGTTTCAGGTATAAATTTGAGTGAGTTATCACTTACATACAACACCCAGGGCTCATCACAGGTGCCCTCAATAATCCCCAACACCTATTTAATCGCATCCCCCACCTGCCCACCTCCCCTACAACAACCCTCAGTGTGTCTCTGTTCTTATCTTGCATTCTCTTATCATTATCTTTAGAAGATTTTGGAAGTTTAGAAGAGCAGAATTTTCCAATTTGATAAAGTGTAATAAATTTTTAAATTCATGATTTCTGAAGGGTTTTTTTTTCTAAGAAATGTTTAATTAACTTGAGGTTGAAAATTTTTCTCCCATGCAGTCTTCTAGAAGCTATAAGTTTACATTGAATTCTAGATTCCATTTTTTTAATTTTTAAAAAAATTCTAGCTATTTAATGTACAATGCAATACTGATTTCAAGAGTGCAGTTCAGTGATTCATCACGTACACACAACAACTAGCGACCATCACAAGTGCCCTTTTCAATACCCAACACTGATATAGCCCATCCCTTACCCACCTCCCTCCATCCACCCTCACTTTGGTCTGTATCATTAGAGCCCCTCCTGGTTTCTCTCTCTTCTTATTTAATTTGTTTCCCCTCCCTTCCCATATGCTCATCTGTTTTCTTTCTTAAATTCAACATATCAGTGAAATCATATGGTGTTATCTTTCTCTGACTGGCTTATTTTGCTTACCATAATACACTCTAGCTCCATCCACATCATTGCAAATGGCAGGATTTCATTCTTTTGATAGCTGTGTAATATTCCCTTTTATCTATATACCACATTTTCTTTATCCATTCATGAGTCAATGGATATTCGGTCTCCTTCCATAATTTCACTATTGTTGTAATGTTGCTGTAAATATTGGGGTGAATGTATCTTTTCAAATCTGTATTTTTGTTTTCCTTGTGTAAATACCTAGTGGTGAAATTGCTAGGTTGTATGGTAGTTTTATTTTTAACTTTTTGAGGAACCCTCCATAATGTTTTGCAGAGTGGCTGCACCAGTTTGCATTCCAACCAACGGCACAAGAGAGATCCTCTTCCCCACATTCTTGCAACATCTGTTTTTTTTTTTCTTTTATTGTTAATTTTAGCCATCCTGACAGGTGTGAGGTGGTATCTCACCATGGCTATGATTTGTATTTCCTTGATGATGAGTGATGTTGAGCATCTTTTCATGTGTTTGTTGGCCATTGGGATGTCTTCTGTGGAATAATGTGTATTCATGCCTTCTGCCCATTTTTTGCCTGGATTATTTGTTTTTTGGTGTGGAATTTAATAAGTTCTTTTTAAAATTTATTTATTTTATTCTTTTCAGTATTCCAGAATTCACTCTTTATGCACTACACCCAGTGCTCCATGCAATATGTGCCCTCCATAACACCCACCACCAGGTTCACCCAACCTCCCACCACCCTCCCCTCCAAAACTCTGTTTGTTTCTCAGAGTTCTGTTCTTTATAGATTTTGGATACTAACCCTATATCAGCTATAGCATTTGCAAATGTCTTCTCCTCTTCCATAGACCTTCCATAGACTGCCTTTTAGTTTTGTTGATTGTTTCCTTTGCTATGTAGAAGCTTTTTCTCTTAATGAAGTCCCAGTCATATGTTTTTGCTTTTGTTTCCCTTGCCTCTGGTGACATCCTAGTAAGGAGTTGCTGTGGCCGAAGTCAAAGAGGTTGCTGCCCGTGTTCTCCTCTAAAGTTTTAAGGTTTCCTGCCTCACGTTGAGGTCTTTCATCACCTTTGAATTTCCTTTTGTGTATGGTATGAGAAAGTAGTCAACTTTCATTCTTCTGCATGTTTGCTGTCCAGTTTTCCCAACACCATTTGTTGAACAGATGGTCTTTTTTCCATTGGATACTCTTTCCTGCTTTGTCAAAGATTAATTGACCGTTTAGTTGTGGGTTCATTTTTTGGTTTTGTATTCTGTTCCATTGACCTCTGTATCTGTTTTGGTGCCAGTGTCATACTTGATATAGTCTTGATGACTACAGCTTTGTAATATAGCTTGAAGTCCAGACTTAATGATGTCTCCAGTTTTGTTTTTCTTTTTCAGAACTGATTTGGCTATTCATGGTCCTTTCTGGCTCCATACAAATTTAGGATTATTTGTTTTAGCTCTGTGAAAAAGGCTGGTGGTATTTTGATAGGGATTGCATTAAATGTGTACATTGCTTTGGGTAGTATAGACATTTTAACACTGTTAGTTCTTATAATCCGTGAGCATGGAATGCTTTTCCATTTCCTTCTGTCCTCTTCAATTTCTTTCATAAGTGTTCTATAGTTTTCAGAGAACAGATCGTTTGCACCTTTGGTTAGGTTTATTCCTAGGTATCTTATATTTTTGGGTGCAATTGTAAATGGGATCAATTCATCATTTTTTTCCTGCTGTTTTGTTATCAGTGTATAGAAATGCACTAGATTTCTGTATGTTGATTTTATATCCTGCAACTTCGCTGAACTCATGTATCAGTTCTAGCAACTTTTTGGTGCAGGCTTTTGGGTTTCCCATATAGAGTATCATGTTGTCTGCGAAAAGTGAATGTTTGACTTCTTTGCTGATTTGGATGCCTTTTATTTCTTTTTGCTGTCTGATTGCTGAGGCTAGGATTTCCAGTACTATGTTAAACAGTAATGGTGAGAGTGGACATTCTATCTTGTTCCTGACCATAGGGGAAGGGCTCTCAGTTTTCCCCATTGAAGATGATATTAGCTGTGGGTCTCTCATATACGACCTTTATGATATTGAGGTACGTTCCATTTATCACTACTTTATTGAGGGTTCTTGTCAAGAATGGATGCTGTATTTTATCAAATGCTGTTTCTGCATCTAATTAGAGAGTTATATGGTTCTTACCCCTTCTTTTATTAATGTGGTGTATTAAATTGATTGCTTTGTGAAAATTGAACCAACCCTGTGGTCCAAAAATAAATCCTACTTAATTGTGGTGAATAATTATTTTAGTGAAGTGTTGAATTCAATTAGCTAGTATCTTGTTGAGAATTTTTCCACCCATGTCTATCAGGGATATTGATCTCTAACTATAGTTTTTATTGGGGTCTTTGTTTGGTTTGGGGATCAAGGTAATATTCGCCTCATAATATGAGTTTGGAAGTTTCCTTCCATTTCTAATTTTTGGAACAATTTCAGAAGAACAGGTATTAACTCTTCTCTAAATGTCCAGTAGAATTTCCCTAGAAAGACATTTAGCCTTGAACTATTGTCCGTTTGGGATTACCAATTCAATTTCTTCATTAGTTATGAGTCTGTTCTATTTTTGTATATCTTCCTGTTTCAGTTTTGGTAGTTTGTATGTTTGTAGTACTTTGTCCATTTCTTTCAGATAGCCTAATTTGTTGTGCAAAATACTCTCTCATAATTGTTTGTACTTCCGTGTTGTTGGTTGAGATCTTTCCCCTTTCATTTATGATTTTGTTTATTTGGGTCCTTTTATCTTTTCTTTTTGTTAAGTCTGCCTAGGGGTTTATCAATTTTATTAATTCTTTCAAAGACCCAGCTGGTTTTTATGTTTCTGTATCATTTATTTTTGCTCTAATATATATTATTTATTATTTTATTTTTTTACTTGTTATTCTATTATTATTATTTATTTCATTACTTTATTTATTATTTTGCTCTAATATTTATTATTTATTTTTTATTTTTTCCCTTCTCCTACAGGCTTTAGGCTTTATTTCCTATTCTTTTTCTAGTTCCTTTAGGTGTAAGGTTAGGCTGGCATTTAAGACTTTTCTAGTTTCTTGAGCTAGGCCTCTGTATTGCAAAATACTTCCCTCTTAGGACTGCCTTCCCTGCACCCTAAAGGTTTTGGAATGTCATGTTTTCATTTTCACTTATTTCCATGTATTTTTTATTTCATCTCTAATTTCCTGTTTAACCCACTCATTCCTTAGTAGGATGTTCTTTAAACTCCAGGTATTTGTGGTTTTTCCAAATTTTTTTCTTGTGATTGACTTCAAGTTTCATAGCGTGTCGTCTAAAAATATGCACGGTATGATCTCAATCTTTTTGTACCTGTTGAGGGCTAAATTATGACCACTATGTGGTCTATTCTGGAGAATGTTCCATGTGTACTCAAAAAAAATGTGTATTCTGCTACTTTAGGATAAAATGTTCTCAATATACGTATTAAGTCCATCTGGTCCAATGTGTGTCATTCAAAGCCATTGTTTCCTTGTTGATTTTCTGCTTAGATAATCTGTCCATTGATGTAAATGGGGTGTTAAAGCCTCCTACTATTATTATATTATTATCAATCAGTTTCTTTAATTTTGTTATTAATTTATTTTTATATTTTTGTGCTCCCAAGTTGGGGGCATAAATATTTATAATCATTGGATCTTCTTAAGGGATAGATAATTATGATAGAATGTCCTTCTTCATCTCTTGTTACAGTCTGTTTTTAAAATCTATCTTTTGATATAAGTACACTGGCTTTCTTTTGACATCCATTAGCATGATAGATGGTTGTGCATCCTCTCATTTTCAATCTGCAGGTATGTTTAGTTCCAAAATGAATCTCTTGTGGGGCACTTAGGTGACTTAGTCAGTTAAGTGTCCAACTCTTTATTTTGCCTCAGGTCATGATTACAGGGTCCTGGGATCAAACCCTGTGTGAGGCTCCCCACTCAGCAGGAAGGCTGTTTGTCTTCCTCTCCTCCTGCCCCTCCCCCAACTCTTGTGCATTCTCTCACTCTGAAATAAATAAGTCTTTTATAAAATTAAAAAATATTTAAAAATTAAAAATTAAATAAAATGAGTCTTATAGGGAGCATATAGATGGGTCTTCTTTTTTTTCATCCATTTTGAGGACAGATGTGCTGCAAACCTGATCTGTCTTCTCTTGTATGTTAAGGATGTCTTTTTTTCCCCCTTGCTGCTAGCATTTTTTCCTTGTCACTGTATCTGGTGAATTTGGCTGATATGCCTTGGCAATGGCTGCCTTTTGTTGAATTTAATGGGAATACTCTGCACTTGGATTTTGATGTCCATGTCCTTCTCTAGATTAGAGAAGCTTTCAGTGATAGTTTGCTCAAGTAAACCTTCTGCTCATTTTCTCTCTCTTCATTTTCTGGGACTCCTACAATATGAGTGTTATTACATTTTAATAAGTCACTGAGTTCTTAATAAGTCACAAAGTCTACCTTCATGTTCCATTACCTTTGTTTTCCTCTTCTTTCCAGTTTCATTATTTTCCATAATTTTACCTTCTATGTTACTGATTTCTTTGTTTCATCCATCCTTGTTATTTGGCATCCATTTGGGTTTGCATCTTGACTATAGCATTTTTAATTTCAGCCTGACTAGATTTTCACTCCTTTTTTGTTCCCTGCATTAAGGGATTCGCTAGTATCTTCTATGCTTTTTTTTTCAAGCCCAACTATTATCCTTATAATTGTTGTATAAAATTCTTTTTATATCTGTATTGACTAGATCCTTGGCTGTCATTTCTTCCTGTTATTTCTTTTGGGGTGAATTCCTCTGTCTGGTCACTTTGGAGGTAAAAAAAAAGTGAGATTAAATTAAATCAAATTAAAACTTAAAAAAATAAATAAAGGAGGGAAACTAGATCCTAGATGTGTTTTAGTCTGTTTTAAGAGAAGCTTGATGGAAAAAAGAAAAAAAGATAAATGTGCTTTAAAAACGTAAAATAGAATAAATACAATTTAAAAATTGCCCTTTTTATACACACACGAAAAAAAAAATAGAAAAGAAAAGAAAAAGAAATTTAAGAAACCCAAAGAAAGCTAGATCCTCTTTATCCTAGAGCTGAATTTCTGCAGCACTCTGTGACTGACTTGGTGCCTGTGGAAGGTTCCTGCTGTTCTTCCGGGGGAGGAGCCTGCTGCTCTGATTTTCAGGCTGACTTGCCCTAGGGAGACATGCCTGCAGGCAGGGCTTCATGTAAATACCTCCAGTCTTCACTTGGTTGCACAGTTTTTCTCTTGCTGAGGCGGGTTGCTACATGTGGGCTAGGGGAGAAAATAGCTCTTCTTGCTCTCTTTTCTGGAACAGGGAGTTCCTGCCCACCACTCTTCAGGTGTAAGGGCCTACTTAGCCAGCGCAACCCCATCCCGGTAGAACAGCCATTTTCTTTTTTTTTTTTAATTGATTTTTTTTTAAGCTTTATTTAAACATATAATGTAACCCCACCACCCTCTCCCAACCCCTCTCCCCCCCACCCCCCTCAGTTTGTTTTATGACATTAAGAGTCTCTTTTGGTTTGTCTCTCTCCCGATCCCATCTTGTTTCATTTTTACTTTTCCTACCACCTTAACTCCCACCCCCATTGCATCTCCACTTCCTCATATCAGGGAGATCATGTGATAGTTGTCTTTCTCCAGGTGACTTATTTCGCAAAGCATAATACGCTCTAGTTCCATCCATGTTGTCGCAAATGATAAGATTTCATTTCTTTTGATGGTTGCATAGTATTCCATTGTATATATATACCGCCTCTTCTTTATCCATTCATCTGTTGATGGACATCTAGGTTCTTTCCATAACTTGACTATTGTGGACATTGCTGCTATAAACATTCAGGTACACGTGCCCCTTTGGATCACTACGTTTGTATCTTTAGGGTAAATACCCAGTAGTGCAATTGCTGGGTCATAAGGTAGCTCTATTTTCAATTTTTTGAGGAACCTCCATGCTGTTTTCCAGAGTGGTTGCACCAGCTTGCATTCCCACCAACAGTGTAGGAGCGTTCCCCTTTCTCCACATCCACGCCAGCTTCTGTCATTTCCTGACTTGTTCATTTTAGCCATTCTGACTGGTGTGAGGTGGTATCTCATTGTGGTTTTGATGTGTATTTCCCTGATGCCCAGTGATGTGGAGCACTTTTTCATGTGTCTGTTGGCCATCTGGATGTCTTCTTTGCAGAAATGTCTGTTCATGTCCTCTGCCCATTTCTTGATTGGATTATTTGTTCTTTGGGTGTTGAGTTTGCTAAGCTCTTTGTAGATTTTGGATACTAGCCCTTTATCTGATATGTCGTTTGCAAATATCTTTTCCCACTCTGTCAGTTGTCTTTTGGTTTTGTTGACTGTTTCCTTTGCTGTGCAAAAGCTTTTGATTTTGATGAAGTCCCAATAGTTCATTTTTTCTCTTGCTTCCCTTGCCTTTGGCGTTGTTCCTAGGAAGAAGTTGCTGCGGTTGAGGTCGAAGAGGTTGCTGCCTGTGTTCTCCTCAAGGATTTTGATGGATTCCTTTCTCACGTTGAGGTCCTTCATCCATTTTGAGTCTATTTTCGTGTGTGGTGTAAGGAAATGGTCCAATTTCATTTTTCTGCATGTGGCTGTCCAATTTTCCCAACACCATTTGTTGAAGAGGCTGTCTTTTTTCCATTGGATATTCTTTCCTGCTTTGTCAAAGATTAGGTGACCATAGAGTTGAGGGTCTATTTCTGGGCTCTCTATTCTGTTCCATTGATCTATGTGTCTGTTTTTGTGCCAGTACCATACTGTCTTGATGATGATAGCTTTGTAGTAGAGCTTGAAGTCTGGAATTGTGATGCCACCAACTTTGGCTTTCTTATTCAATATTCCTTTGGGTATTCGAGGTCTTTTCTGGTTCCATATAAATTTTAGGATTATTTGTTCCATTTCTTTGAAAAAATTGGATGGGATTTTGATAGGCATTGCATTAAATGTGTAGATAGCTTTAGGTAGCATAGACATTTTCACAATATTTATTCTTCCAATCCACGAGCATGGAACATTTTTCCATTTCTTTGTGTCTTCCTCAATTTCTTTCATGAGTACTTTATAGTTCTCTGAGTATAGATTCTTTGCCTCTTTGGTTAGGCTTATTCCTAGGTATCTTATGGTTTTGGGTGCAATTGTAAATGGGATTGACTCCTTAATTTCTCTCTCTTCTGTCTTGTTGTTGGTGTAAAGAAATGCAACTGATTTCTGTGCATTGATTTTATATCCTGACACTCTACTGAATTCCTGTACAAGCTGTAGAAGTTTTGGAGTGGAGCCTTTTGGGTTTTGCACATATAGTATCATATCATCTGCAAAGAGTGATAGTTTGACTTCTTCTTTGCCGATTGGGATGCCTTTAATTTCTTTTTGTTGTCTGATTGCTGAGGCTAGGACTTCTAGTACGATGTTGAATAGTAGTGGTGATAACGGACATCCCTGCCATGTTCCTGACCTTAACGGAAAAGTTCTCAGTTTTTCTCCATTGAGAATGATACTTGCCGTGGGTTTTTCATAGATGGCTTTGATAATATTGAGGTATGTGCCTTCTATCCCTACACTTTGAAGAGTTTTGATTAGGAAGGGATGTTGCAATTTGTCAAATGCTTTTTCAGCATCTATTGAGAGTATCATATGGTTCTTGTTCTTTCTTTTGTTAATGTATTGTATCACATTGATTGATTTGCGGATGTTGAACCAACCCTGCTGCCCTGGAATAAATCCCACTTGGTCATGGTGAATAATCCTTTTGATGTACTGTTGGATCCTATTGGCTAGTATTTTGGTGAGAATTTTCGCATCTGTGTTCATCAAGGATATTGGTCTGTAATTCTCTTTTTTGATGGGATCCTTGTCTGGTTTGGGGATCAAGGTGATGCTGGCCTCATAAAATGAGTCTGGAAATTTTCCTTCCATTTCTATTTTTTGGAACAGTTTCAGGAGAATAGGAATTAATACTTCTTTAAATGTTTGGTAGAATTCCCCTGGGAAGCCATCTGGCCCTGGGCTTTTGTTTGTTTGGAGATTTTTGATGACTGTTTCAATCTCCTTACTGGTGATGGGCCTATTCAGGTTTTCTATTTCTTCCTGGTTCAGTTTTGGCAGTTTATATGTCTCTGGGAAGGCATCCATTTCTTCCAAATTGTCAAATTTGTTGGCATAGAGTTGCTCATAATATGTTCTTATGATTGTTTTTATTTCTTTGGTGTTGGTTGTGATCTCTCCTCTTTCACTCATGATTTTATTTATTTGGGTCCTTTCTCTTTTCTTTTGGATAAGTCTGGCCAGGGGGTTATCAATCTTATTAATTCTTTCAAAGAACCAGCTCCTAGTTTCATTGATTTGTTCTATTGGTTTTTTTGGTTTCTATTTCATTGATTTCTGCTTTGATCTTTATTATTTCTCTTCTCCTGCTTGGTTTAGGCTTTCTTTGTTGTTCTTTCTCCAGCTCCTTTAGGTGTAGGGTTAGGTTGTGTATTTGAGACCTTTCCTGTTTCTTGAGATAGGCTTGTTTTGCTATATATTTTCCTCTCAGGACTGCCTTTGCTGTGTCCCACAGATTTTGGACCGTTGTGTTTGCATTATCATTTGTTTCCATGGCTTTTTCAATTCTTTTTTTAATTTCCTGGTTGTCCCATTCATTCTTTAGAAGGATGCTGTTGAGTCTCCATGTATTTGTGCTCTTTCCACATTTCCTCTTGTGATTGAGTTCTAGCTTCAGAGCATTGTGGTCTGAAAATATGCAGGGAATGATCCCAATCTTTTGATACCAGTTGAAACCTGATTTATGACCCAGGATGTGATCTATTCTGGAGAATGTTCCATGGGCACTAGAGAAGAATGTGTATTCTGTTGCTTTGGGATGGAATGTTCTGAATATATCTGTGATGTCCATCTGCTCCAGTGTGTCATTTAAGACCTTTATTTCCTTGTTGATATTTTGCTTGGATGATCTGTCCATTTCAGTGAGGGGTATGTTAAAGTCTCCTACTATTATTGTATTCTTGTCAATGTGTTTCTTTGATTTTGTTATTAATTGGTTTATATAGTTGGCTGCTCCCATGTGAGGGGCATAGATATTTAAAATTGTTAGATCTTCTTGTTGGACAGACCCTTTGAGTATGATATAGTGTCCTTCCTCATCTCTTATTATAGTCTTTGGCTTAAAATCTAATTGATCTCATATAAGGATTGCCACCCCAGCTTTCTGCTGATGTCCATTAGCATGGTAAATTGTTTTCCACCCCCTCACTTTCAATCTGGAGGTGTCTTCAGGTCTAAAATGAGTTTCTTGTAGGCAGCATATTGATGGGTTCTGTTTTTTTTATCCATTCTGAAACCCTGTGTCTTTTGATTGGGGCATTTAGCCCATTTACATTCAGGGTAACTATCGAGAGATATGAATTTAGTGCCATTGTATTGCCTGTAAGGTGATTGTTACTGTATATTGTCTCTGTTCCTTTCTGATAATACGTTTAGGGTCTCTCTTTGCTTAAAGGACCTCTTTCAATATTTCCTGTAGAGCTGGTTTGGTGTTTACAAATTCTTTCCATTTTTGTTTGTCCTGAAAGCTTTTTATCTCTCCTTCTATTTTCAGTGATAACCTAGCTGGATAATGTATTCTTGGCTGCATGTTTTTCTCGTTTAGTGCTCTGAATATATCATGCCAGTTCTTTCTGGCCTGCCAGGTCTCTGTGGATAAGTCTGCTGCCATGAAAAATATTCTTAATGCCATCTTTTTATTGCTGTTTTTGTTATAAGCACTACAAATGTCTTCCTCAGTTTTTTTCCATTTTATATGGATATAATTACAGACTGACAAGAACTTATAAAAATATACAGAGATCTCAGGTACTAAACCAAGTTTCCACAAAAATAACATCTTGTATAACTTTTCAGATATTTGCATAGCAACTTACATAAAAATATATATGATATAAAATCAGGAAATTCACATTGATAGCAGCGACATAACATTCATATTACACCATTTTATTTGAGTTTCTAGTTTTATTAAGATATAATTGAGTTTAAGTTTATAAGTTCAAGATGTACAAAATAATTTCATTACACATATTGTGAAATGATTACCACGATAAGTTTTGATAACATCCATCATCTCATATAGATATCCAAAAAAGAAAATAATTAAAATATGGATTTTTTTAAAGATTTATTTATTTGAGAGAGAGTGTGTGTATGCTGAGGGAGGTATGCACAGAGGGAGAGGAAGAGAGAGAAACCCAAGAAGACTCTGTGGTGAGCACAGATCTGATGTGGGGCTCAAGTTCGTGACCCTAAGATGGTGATCTGAGCCAAAACTAAGAGTCAGATGTTTAATAGACTACATCTCCCAGGTGCTCCAATATGGATTTTTTACATTATGATGGTAATTGTTCAGATCTATTCTCTTAACATCTTTCAAATATACCATAAAGCAAAGTTAACTATAGCCTTCGTGTTGTACGTTGTGTTTCTAGTACTTATTTGTCTTATAAATGAAAGTTTGTACCTGTTGATAACCTTCGTACAATTTGCCCTTGCTCCACATCATCTCTTGTGGGGTTTTTTGTTTTGTTTTTGTTTGTTGCTTTATTTCACTGGAGCCATCCTAATCAGTATGAGGTGATATCCTACTGTATTTGAGTTTCGTTTCTCCAATGATTAGAGATGTTGAGGATTTGGATATATTTCCTTTAGAAATGTTTGTCCAAATATTCTGTCCATTTTTTTAATCAGGTTATTTTTCTATGTGTTTGCTGAGTTGTTGGAAATCTCCATATATTCTGGAAATAAACTCTTATGAGATATATAACCTGCCAACTTTATCATTCTGTAAGTTTTTTCATTCTGTTGATGGTATCTTTTGATGCAAGAATTTCTCAGTTTCAGTGTAATCCAGTTAATTTGTTTTAATTCTTGTTGTCTATGTTTTGGTGTTATGTACAAGAAATCATTGTCAAATCCAATGTCATGAAAATTTTCCAATGTTTTTTTCTAAGATTTATATAATGGCATGTCTTACATTTAGTGCTCTGATATATTTTAAGTTCATTTTGTATATGGTAGAAGGTAAGAGTCAAGTATCTTTTTTTTCTTTTTTCTTTTTTTTTTTTTTTGCATGTGAATAACCAAATTTTATAGCACTACTTGATGATGAACTGTCCTTTTCTCTATCAAATGGTCTTGGTGCTCTTATTAAAAGTCACTTGATCATATATGCAAAAGTTTATTTCTGGGCCCTCTATTCTATTCCATTGGCCTGTATGTCTGTCTTTATGCCAGTACCATCGTACAGACAGAACCAAACTTAAAATCAATGGACCTATGATGGGTCAACTTATGAGTTTCTACTTTATGGTGGTGAAAAAATGATATGCATTCAGTAGAAACCATACTCTGAGTTTTTAATTTTGACCTTTACCCAGGCTAACAATACATGGTGCTGCACTCTCATAATGCTGGGCAGTGGCAGGGAGGCACACCTCCCAGAAAGTCATGTGATCACAAAGGTAAAGAACTAATGCACTTACAACTATTCATTACCCATACAACCACTCTATTTTTAATTTTCACCTTCAGTACAATATTTAATAAATTACATGATATACTTTATTATAATAGAGGCTTTGTCTTAGATGATTTTGCCTAAATTTAGGCTACTAAATTCTCTAAGCATGTGTAAGGTAGGCTACTCTAAGTGTTGATTTCAGTAGGTTAGATGTATGAAATACATTTTCAGCTTGCAATATTTTCAACTTCCCATAAATTTATTGGGCATAACCATCATAAATTCAGAAGGACTGTATTTTGAGAATTGCAACGTTGTCAGAGGTTTTCAAATAAGGAAGTATAAGGCCTTCAACTGTGTTCTTCTTTTTGATAATTGTTTTGACTACAGATATTCCTTTGAGATTCTATTTGTTATCTTGGAGAAAGTTCTATATTTCATTGAGAAAAAATGTGTATTCTCTTGTGGTTAGAGTATTCTCTATACATCTCTTAGGTATAATTGATCTAAAGTGTTGTTCAAGATGTCTACTTTTTTACTGACCTTCTGTCTGATTTCTCTGTAAGTCAGGTCTAGTGATGATGAACTCCCTTAGCTTTTGTTTGTATAGGAAAGTATGTCCCTCTCTCATTTCTGAAGAATACATTAGCCAGATAGATTATTCTTGTTTGGCATTTTCTCTGTCATCATGCTGAATATATCTTCTCATTCCTTTCTCATCTGTAAAGTTATTGCTGAAAAATCCACCAATAGCCTAATAGGGGTTTCTTTTGTTACAAAGGAGCATACAACAAAAACAAAAGCCATCTACAGGTTCAATGCAACGCCTATCAAAATTCCAACAGCACTATTCACAGAAATAAAGAAGGCAATTCTAAAATTTACATGAAACCACAAAACCTTAAAAAATATGAAGCAATCAAGAATGAGAACAAAATTAAAGGCATCCCAATTCCTGATTTTAAACTATACTACAAATCTATAGTAATCAAAACAGCATAGTACTGGCATAGGAATAGACAAATGGAACAGAACCAAGAGCCCAGAAATAAACCCATGTATATATGGACAAGGAAGAAAAGTCATTGGAAAAATGATAGTCTCTTCAACAAATGGTGTGGGGGAAACTGGATAACCATGTACAGCATGGTGATATTGGACCCTATCTTAACCTAGTCACAAAAATTAGCTCAAATTGTATTAAAGACAAAAACATAAAACATAAAACCATAAAACTCTGCCTTGGCAACGTTATGGTTTTTTTAGAAGTATCATTTAGAAATGACACCAAAAGCACAAGAAACAAAGGTATACATAAATATGCTGAAATTATAATTCCTATTACCTGTGAATATGACCGTATTTGGAAACAAGCTCTTCACTGATGTAATCAAGTCAAAATGAGGTCCTTAGGAAGAGGCCTAAGAGTCTCCTTATAAAGAGATGGATATTTTAACAGTGACACAGAAGAAGAATGCCATGTGATAACTGAAGCAAAGATTGGAGTGATACAGAGACAAACAAAGAAATAAAAGAATTGTCCACAACCAACAGAAACTGGGAAGAAGCAAGGAAGGAGGAGGGCACATATTGCAATGAGCACTGGGCATTATACGCAAATAATGAGTCATGGAACACTACATTAAAGACTAAGGAAGTACTGTACGGTGGCTAACATAATAAACAAACAAACAAACAAACATCAAACAAGTAAAATAAAGAGTCTCAAATGGAACTTGGTCCTGACAACTTCACGTTAAATTGCTAGCCTCCACATCTATGAAAAATATATATATGCCTATTGTTCAAAGACACCCAGGTTATGGTACTTGTTACGGCAGCAGAAGGAATAAATATACCACCCACATAACCAGCACCCAGATTATCACACCCATTATTAACAGCACCTGAGAAATGCCCCTTGGACAGTGTTTCTTTCCAAGAATACCTCTGCACCATAGCAAATAGTATTCATTCTCTATTGTCGCTTTTAGGAATAAATCCACACAGCAGGAATTTTTGTCCTAATTTCTAATCACAGAGATTAGATTTACCTGGTGTTGAACCTCATAAGGAGGGGAATTTTATAGGACAAACTATTTTGTGTCTAGTTTCTTTGCTCAAAATTAGGTTTGGAATATCAATCTGCAAAGACATGGACAGAGAGTTTAAATAAAAGAAATACCAGAAAGAGATGCTGGCCTCACACATAATGGGAAATTGTGCATTTAAAATGATACAAGATAGCCCCTATTACACTGGTGAAGATTTTATTGGCAAAATCAAACAGATTGATGACACATGGTGATAAAGAAGTGAGGAAGCAGGAACACTTGAATGTTGCTGTGTGGAGATGATAGGTGTACAACCTCTACTGAAATATTACATGCCTATTAGAATTTAATGTACACATCTTTTGATATGGAGATTTTACTGCTAGAGATTTAACACATATATAAATATATGCTAAATATATTTATAACACATATATAAATATATGTTAAATATATATTGCTGTATATATATATATGGCAAATGATACTGTGTTAAGTACAACTCATTCCAGCATTTTTCTACAACTGTAAAACTCTGGGACACACCTAAATATCCATTGGAAATAAAACTTGTAGATAAATTTTTGGTACATCTGTTTAATGTAACATGTGCAGCTGCTTACAAACACTGATGTAGCTCCTATGTACTGAGATGGAACAAACTGCACGATACATTTTTAAATAAAAATGTAAAGAAGCAATACTATTATTTGTAGTTATGTAACATTTTGTTTAGCAGATAGCATGCATATGGCTGTACTTTCCTAGAATATTTTCAGAATACTATCTATTACATATTCCCTATAAGAAGGGAACTAGATGAATAAGGAACAAGATAGGTTAAGAGAATTTGTTCATCATTATGTATCTCTGATATTTTGAACAATGTGAATGTATTAATCACCTACTTGTATCAGGACCATTTAATTATTTTTAAATGTAAAATCTTACACTCAATCAAAATGAATTTGTTTCACATTCTCTGAGGGATTGGTTCTTGAAATTTCTAAACAATAAACATCTTTGGATGTATAATTTTACTACTTATAAATCTTAGTGTTTTAACCTTGCTGAGGAGTGTTTGAAAGGTCATTACCCTTAATAAATCATGCACAGTAAACTAATTTGAGTGAATACTCTAAGTTTTTTCCCTAATAGCTGTTAAATAAAGAAAACATTAAAATTTTGATGACAGTAATTCTTTTAATAACTAGGGCAAGTGAACGCCTTTTCACAAATGTAATGAAAGGATTTCTGACAATCAGCAGTAGAAATAGTTGATGATTTGAGGTGTCCACATTTTATATCCAATAAATTCTGCTGGAAATTCCTGCATCAGAGAATATATTTATTTTAGAAAGTCATTTGTCAGGCAAAATGTATCACAAATTTAAAACATAGGTGCAATTATTTCAGTGGACATACAAATCATGTGACAGACATATAGCTGTAAGATTATGAAGTGTCATTGTATCTAAAACTAATGGAAATGTCAGTGGACAGTTGGAGATAGGGAAGTAGAAAGACTAGTATAGATTGGGATGTATACATAGGTTAGACATATACACTTGAAAAATTCTTCTTCTAAAACTCCTGAAACTTCTAGAAAGTGACCAAGTATAATAAATTCATTATGTGACATACTGTAACTATATATAAAAATATTCCAGTTTCCTATGATTCATATTAATGTGTACCAAGTATGCATTTAAAATGCTAGCCTCACTTTAATCATAGAGGTTGCTTATATGCATTTAAAACAGAGTGCATTTTTCCCCACTCAGCTTACTATTTTCCACACCAAACAAAATGTTCAAATGTTGTGAAACTGGGCTATGTACCTGGATTTTAAATTTGGGGGCTAGGCTACAGCATACAGGAAAAAAAAATGTTGCTAGTTTTAATTTCCCTTCAAATGTTCATGAATGTAACTGATAAGAAGTAACAATTTCAAGTAGTAAAATTTATCAGTGAGACCTCACCAACATTTTTTAAAATATTTTATTTATTTATTTGACAGAGAGAGATCACAAGCAGGCAGAGAGGCAGGCAGAGAGAGAGAGAGGGAAGCAGGCTCCCCGCCAAACAGAGAGCCCAATGCGGGACTCAATCCCAGGAACCTAAGATCATGACCTGAGCTGAAGGCAGAGGCTTAACCCACTGAGCCACCCGGGCGCCCCACTCACCAACATTTTAAATTCTGCTATTACTTCAGTAGTATTTCTTTACCAAAGATTCCATTACCCTACCTGCCCCTTCATGGTTTTAATTTTGTATCTCAAAGCACTTTTCCCAATGATATTTTCTGGTTATCCTCATCTCCCCATTATCTTATCATTCTCTTAAACACTTGGGTTTCCAAGGGCTTTAGATTTCCTCAGAATCATTTTCACCCTCTTACTTATTTCACTGTGCACTGATGTGTACAACATCTGCATTCCCTGCACAGACCTCTCATGTGAGCTTCATGATCATGTATCATAGTGCCCCATGTAACACCTGTATGCCAGGCTAAATGTTGAACAGAGTCATTAAAATTGTATCTAACACTAAATTCCAATTATGCCCTATTAACATTAATAGAAGCATCAGTCTTACAACTTCTGGACCAAAAACCCTGGAGGCATCCCTGATTTATCTCTCTTTCACACATCTTTGAAAGAAGTGTGGAATCGGGCCACTTTACACCAGCATCAACCCTACCAATGATCATCAAGTCACGACATCTCACCTGGATGACTGCAACAGACTCTTAGGAGGCTCCTGCCTCCTCATTTAGACTCTCTGCTCCCTCCCCAAAAGAATACACATCAAGTTCATGTCTTCTGCCCATTTGTTGACAGATAACCATGTCAACAAATGGGCAGAAGACATGAACAGACACTTCTCCAATGAAGACATACAAATGGCTTCAAACACATGAAAAAGTGTTCCTCATCACTAGCCATCAGGGAGATTCAAATCAAAACCACGTTGAGATGCCACCTTACACCAGTTAGAGTGGCCAAAATTAACAAGACAGGAAACAACCTGTGTAGGAGAGGATGTGCAGAAAGGGAAATCCTCTTACACTGTTGGTGAGAATGCAAGTTGGTGTAGCCACTTTGGAGAACAGTGTGGAGATCCCTTAAGATATTAAAAATAGAGCTTCTCTATGACCCTGCAATTGCACTACTGGGTATTTACCCCAAAGATACAGATGTAGTGAAAAGAAGGGACATCTGTACCCCAATGTTCATAGCAGCAATGGCCATGGTTGCCAATCTGTGGAAAGAACCAAGATGCCCTTCAATGGACAAATGGATAAGGAAGATGTGGTTCATATACACTATGGAGTATTATGCCTCCATCAGAAAGGATGAATACCCAACTTTTGTATCAACATGGATAGGACTGGAAGAGATTATACTGAGTGAAATAAGTCAAGCAGATAGAGTCAATTATCATATGGTTTCACTTATTTGTGGAGCATAAGAAACAACACGGAGGACATGAGGAGATGGAGAGGAGAAGAGAGTTGAGGGAAATTGGAGGTGGAGATGAACATGAGAGACTATGGACTCTGAAAAACAATCTGAGGGTTTTGAAGGGGCGGGGGGTGGGAAGTTGGGTGAGCCTGGTGGTGGGTATCATGGAGAGCATGTATTGCATGGAGCACTGGGTGTGGTGCATACACAATGAATTCTGGTATGCTGAAAATAAATTTTAAAAAAATTAAAAATTTAGAAACACACACACACACCAAGTAATCTCAACATAGTGTCCAGAGGGACTCTAACAAGAAGCCTGTTTTTGTCCCTCCTCTGCTCAAAACCCTCTAATAGCTTCTCATGCCTTCATGAAAAAAATCCAAGTTCTTACACTTTTCTGATGTCCTAAACACTCCCACTGCCATTAAGTCTCTAACCTACATCTCCCCCTACCTCCTTTTTCATTTTGCTCTAGCATTGCAGGCCCTCTTGCTATTTCCTCAAGGATGTTAAATACACTTCTACCTCAGTGTCTTTACACCAGCTGTGTCTACTATTATGGAGCTGTCCCATCAGGTAATGCAAATGGCTAGTTCAGTCAAGGTACTGTACAAACATTTCTCCAGGAGGTTATCTCTGACCATCCCATTTAAAACAGTGAAATCTCTTTCTCTTACCTTCATGCACAAAAGACACTATCATATAGCAAAAAAATAAGAGACTTCACAACACTCCATAGCATTTATCTTCTTCTAATGTGCCATATCATTTACTTAGCCTATTTGTTTTGTCCTCATTCATCACCACCAGCACTATCATGCCTGCTTTAGAATGTAATATCCCTAAGGGGAGGATACTGTGGCCTGTCATATTTATCACTGTAGTTTCAATGCCTAGAGCAGTGCCTGGCATATTACAGGCCATCAGTAAACATGTTAAATAACCCAATGTCTCTCATACTGTCCCCCATGTTACTTAGATTTAGTTAGATCATTTGCTTCATTTTCTAAACTAGTTTCCTGGAGATCAACCAACAAATGTATGGGATTTACCAATGAGATAGGACTACCAGAAATTATGTGGACTTCTGTGAAATAACAGCAAGAAAAACACTAAGTGACCACATTAGAAATGCATGATTACCAAGTTACTTAGTGGAAAAAGTTCTCTTCTTTTTAGTTCTGAATGACACCAACTAAATAGGTACAAGTTGCACTGACAGAGGGAGCTGGGACTAGATATGACTTTTCTTTCCTCATTATACTTTTACCATTTCCTGGAACCAAACTAGTGAACATGCTAGTATCACGGAACATACAAGAGAAAGATACAAAAGCAAAATGTCTCTTTACCATGTTTGAAAGTACCCTCCACTGAAGAACATGGGAATAAATAATGCTCTCTGGGTCTATTGGAGGCCTGAGATTTGCATTTGGTTGCCTAGCTGAGGAGTGAGATCAAATGGAATTCAAGATATTCCCTAAGTCCCCAAGGATCCTTTCCTCTTCCTGACCTATGATCTACCAGGCAGTTCCTGATCAGGAGAGGAAATGGAAAAACAGTGACATGAAAACTTACACCATCTGAGATAGGGGCGTGTCATCCAGCCACTTCCAGGGATGCTTAGCTCCTACTTTATGTAATCCAATCCAGTAATTATATTTTATTTTTGATTGAATGAAGTTCTGTAGGAAAGTAGAATTAGGTATTATTCTTAACATCACTGAAAACACCTCACCTGCAGAGGACTTGTAAAATACTGGACATATTTATCTTACAATGACACTCTGATAAATGAGGAGGCAGACTAATTTCTCCATGTGCGGAGAAGAAATGGATACGGAAAGGATTTAATGAACAAATCACTCAACTCTTTATGACTGAATGAAAGATATCCAGAAAGGGACATAATGGACTTAAAAAAACCTTCACATATGATAAAGTAGATAGGTAAATAGGATTGCACTAAACCTAGAACTTCTCTCTACCTTAAAGAATGTGAAAATACAAGCTTCAAATCTGGAGACATCTGCAGTAACTTAAAGAACAAATACATATTTCTATCAAACAATATCAAATTAAAATTATCCAATGAGAAAAAAATAGACAAAACATAAGAACACATTTCAAATAAATATAGCATATAGCCAATAAAGAGCCAAGCTCACTATAGATCAGGACATATATTACAACTATTCAATTGGCAGAAAGTAAATATAACAGCACCAAGTTTGCGGGATAGTAGAGATCAAAGACATTTTTAAAACTGATGTTAAAATCATATTGAAAAAGAATCTGGAATTCTCACATAAAATTGAACTTGTACAAATCCTACTGACCAATGATTCCACTCATAGGATGATTTATCATAAGAAAAAAAAAAGAGAAGACACATGGGAGACATGTCTAAGAATGTGTCACGAAGGACTATTCATAACAACAAGAGCTGGAAACAACCCAAATTCCCATCATCTAGAGAATGGATGAAGCATATCCACACTGTGGAATCTTATACAGCAGTGAAAATGAAGAAACTATACCTACGAGGGTTGAAACAGTTTATGCCATTTATTTGCTATGTGCACTGTAGAAAAACAAAACAAAACAAAACAAAAAAAACCTTCCTTGAGTATTTTCCATAACTGAAGTGGGAATCATACTCTCAGTTTTGAAAATTTTCTGCACTAAATAATGAATGCAGTGTCAAAAATATCTTTAACATAAAAAGTTGTTATTTGTAATCATTATTCCAATTGGCATATTTTATTCACTTCAAATGTTCCCTTATGAAATAAATGAAACAAGATGGGATCGGGAGGGAGACAAACCATAAGAGACTTAATCTCACAAAACAAACTGAGGGGGCCTGGGGGAGGGGGTAGGGAGAGGGTGGTGGGGTTATGGACATTGGAGAAGGTATGTACTATGGTGCTTGCTATGAAGTGTGTAAACCTGGCAATTCACAGACTTGTATCCCTGGGGCTAATAATACATTAATGTAAATAAAAAATAAAAAATTATTTAAAACAGGAAAAAAGAGTTCCCTTATGGAAGCAAATGTAAAGCAACAAATTAATGTTCTTTCCTAAAAGCAATGTATTTATTACTTCTCTCCGTCTTTCTTTCTCTCTCTCTCAAATCCTCTCCCTCTGTCTCTCCCACTCTTTCTTTCTCTTCTCTCTCTCTCTCTCTCTCTCTCACACACACACACACACACAGACTTCAATATTCTTTTCACCATAATTAAATTGTATAAGAAAAAAATCTCAACAGTGTATATTTTAGAGTAGGGAAGATGGATGAGTATTATATAAAATATAATATACTTTATTGCATTTCTTTACACCCACAACAAGACAGAAGAAAGAGAAATTAAGGAGTCAATCCCATTTACAATTACACCCAAAACCATAAGATACCTAGGAATAA
>ML103624.1:0-45509 GCA_003697995.1 Taxidea taxus jeffersonii | reverse complement strand
CGCCCTGGAGGCCGCCCTGGAGGCCGCCCTGGAGGCCGCCCTGGAGGCGGGGTGTGAGAGCCCCTCGCCAGACCCTGGACCCGCGTGGTGGGAGTCGTGTAGCAGGCAAGGTGGATCGGGGGCGGGCCGGAGCCCTGCCGACACCCCACGCTTCCGAGGAGACAGACGTCGGAGCGGGTGGTTCTGTTTTGTTTTTAGCTATTTCTTCTCCAAATCAGTCATAGTCGTTGCAGAAACCTGAGAAAATAGCGCACTTACTGCCCCTTCCTCTGTATCCCTGCGGGTCCGGCGCATCCGCGATTCCTCCGCTCCCACCGGCCGCAGGAGCCAACTGTGACCACGTGGGGCGGCCATGGGGCCAGATCCAGCGCCGTGTCTCGCGCGCAGCAGGCAACAAGCGGACACGGAATGCGTAGCGCGCCAGGTCCTTGCGGGGACATCTGGACACACTTTTCTTAAACGGCGTCCTCAAAGTGACACTGGGAAAAGTGGCACGTTGGGCATACGGAGAGGAAAGCGCCGGTTGGGGAGGGAGGAACAGCAACATGGAAAGCAGCAGTTGGAGGCGGGCGTGGGAGAAAGTACGGACAGCAGTGGAAGGGTTCCGCCCTCCCTCACACAAGACACACCTCCACATTCTTCCGCCTCCCCCACCTTTTTCTGAGCGGGTAAACCCAGCAGAAGAACAAGCCGAAGGAGAAACTGGCAGCTCCCAGGTGCCGATGGCTGACAGACATTTGCAATGATCCGCAAAGATGTGCAAAGACGTGCTCCTTCACAGGACGCTGAGCCGGAAAAGATATTAAAAAGGCAAGATCTAATACACGCCTGCTGGAAGTGTAACTCAGAATGACCTTGCTGGGGGGCGCCTGGGTGGCTCAGTGTCAGCCAAGCGTCTGCCTTGGGCTCAGGTCACGATCCCGGTCCTGGGATGGAGCCCCAGTCGGCTCCCTGCTCAGCGGGGAGTCCGCTTCTCTCCCTCTGCCCCCAGCCCTGCTTGGGGGCTTGCTCGCTCGCTCTCTCAAATAAATAAAATCTAAACAAGAAAGAAAATGACCTTTCGGGAAAGCATTTCAGTTGTCCGCAGTGGTGGGCTGGTGCGTGTCTGATGACGGGCAACCAGCCAGCGGGGAAGGGGGCAGATTTGTAGCATTTGCCAGTTCCCATGGTGCGGTGATGGCGGATGTCAAGTTATCAATAAGTATCGCCGGATGGAAAACTAGGGAGATACGTATAGTCTCTGCCCTGTTGTATTTCCACTGTCCAAGTGCAAGATGCTCTAGAGGTCAACACGCAGAACGGAAACATAGTAGTGAACTGTAGTGACGTAATTGAAAGTAAAGAGTTTTCAGGAAAAAAAAGAGCTTTCGGTATTTTGTTTTTGACAAACTATTTGTAAATTAATACACTTTAATTTTTTAAATCTTATTTAGTTGTCAGAGAGAGAGCACAAGCAAGGGAGCAGGGGGAGCAGCAGGCAGGACCCTGAGTTCATGACCTGAGCCGAAGGCAGAGGTTAACCCATTGAGCCACCCAGGCGCCCCTTGTTTAATTTTTAATAGTGGAGCTCTCAGAATTCCTTAAAGTTTAGCATGAGCTAATGTTTTTATTCAAGTCAACTCTACACCCAATGTGGGGCTTAAACTTACAACCCTGAGATCAAGAAGTGCACACTCTCCGACTGAACCTGCTGGACACCCAGGCTACATGTACTGGGCAGTTCCCTCCTTTCCTCAAACATAGGCCTGAGGAAAAAAATACCTTGGTGTTTGGCCAAAAAGGGAACATCGTTTCCTGATGTTAAAATCCCATGATCTGCAACCCAAGTTCCTATCACCTGAATGGTCCCCCCCTCCCCCCGCCAATCTCAGGCTATGGATTTCATTTAAAACGATCCTGGAGGGGTGCCTGGGTGGCTCAGTAGGCTGAGCCTCTGCCTTCAGCTCAGGTCGTGGTCTCAGGGTCCTGGGATCGAGCCCCGCATCGGGCTCTCTGCTCAGCGGGGAGCCTGCTTCCCCCTCTCTCTCTGCCTGCCTCTCTGCCTACGTGTGCTCTCTGTCTGTCAAATAAATAAAAAATCTAAAACAAAAAAACGTATGAGTTCCAAAGTAATGGAGAGGAAAGAGTATAATGTTACCATAGTCTAAAACCACCCCCTCAGAAAGAGGCAAAAATGAAGAGAAGTAGAACATGTGTGACCAAGGTAAAGGCCCAGAATAAAATACTACCAGCAAAAACGAAATGTTAACGACATGGATTGTAAGTGACTAACCGACCCAGATGAAGCACGAAGATCAGCCGCAGAGGCTAAGACAAGCTCAAAGTGTCACGAAGATGTGCCACCCCGGGGAGCCCCACCTCCTGGGCACGGCCTCGCCCTACATTCATCCTCACTACCTAGTTCCAAACCTTCCCGCCACCCTCGGAAGGAAGCCCTGTGCCCAGTACCACTCACTCCCAGCTCTGAAGGTCCCCAGTCTATGTTCTGTCGGACAGATTTACTGGTTCTGGACGTCTCGCAGAAATGCAGTGCGAGGGCAGGTGGTCTTGTGTGTCTGGCTTCTCCTGCACTTAGCGTGGTTTTCAAGGTCCCCATGCTGCACTGTGCGTCAGGAGGTCAGTCCTTTTATGGAAATCAGGGTTTTCACTTTCTCTGGGTAAACACCCAGCCGTGGAATGACCGGGTTACATGGCATTCCTATTTTAACGTTCTGAGGACCCTCCGTACGGTTGTCCACATTGTTTTCTGCTCACCCGTCCAGCTGTTGGTGGCTCTCCGGTTGTTTCCACCTTCTGGCTATTGCGAGGGATGCCACTATACACGTGTGCCTACGAGACCTGAAGGTCCTCCTTGCGGGTCTCTTGGGCTTGCATCTCGGAGTGCAGCTGCTGAGTTAGGCCACTGTTTAACTAGTTGAGGAACTGCCAGATGGTTTTCCCCAGCACCCGCTGCATTTTATTCCCACCAGCAGCGTGTGAGGGTTCCAGTTTTTGCACATCCTCACCAGCAATTATTTTTCCTTTCTTCCTCTCGTTCTTTTCTCTTTGGAATTACGGCCATGCTAACGGACCCTATGGCTTGCTTTCAACCCACAGAATTCTGCAAGGGCATGGGATGTCACTTCCATAATTAATAATGCCTGTGCCGTGGGGCGCCTGAGTGGCTCGGTCGGTCAGGTGTCGGACTCTGGATTTCAGTTCAGGTCATGACCTCAGGGCTGTGAGATCAGAGCCCACGTTGGGCTCCACAGTCATCGTGGAGTCTGCTCCAGCTTCTCTCCTCTCTGCCCCACTCCCGCCCCACTTGAGCACACGCTGTTTCTCTGTCAAATAAGTAAAATCTTAAAATCATGCCTCTCTTGGGTGGACACCCTCTCCCTTTCAGAGAAGATGCCATGCTGTAGCGGCCCACAGAACGGGGCTCTTCCTGACACTCAGAAAGTAGCTACATGCTGGCAATGACCAGGTGAGTGTGCAAAGCCCCTTCTCCAGAACAGCCTCAGATGAGACCCCCTGACTGCAGCCTGTGAGGGAGAATGTGGGTGAGCTACAGCAGGACTCCTGGTCCTCAGAAACCACCAGGAGATAGCAACTGTGCCAATGATTTCCACGTGTCAGGAGGCCGTGAGCTCTGGGAAGACAGAGGGACTGTTGAAGGGAAGACAAGGGTTTCCCAGGAGCTGACACTGTTCCATTTCCCGACCCGCTGGACATGCAGGGCTTGCCTTGTAGTCTGTGACCTCTTCTGTAGGGAGAGAGGCTGGGCTCAGCCAGGAGCTGATGGGTTTTGAGTCCCAGGCATGTGGGACCTTGGGAGAGGTCCAAAGGAGGTCCTGGCAGCCTCAGAAAAAGGCCTGAGAATATATAATACTGTACTGTAATATATAAATTATTACAAAATTATGTATGCAGTACAATACCGCACTGCATACTACACAGACCGTATCCCATATACAATAAATGCACTGTACTGGGACGCCTGGGTGGCCCAGTTGGTTAAGCGGCTGCCTTCAGCTCAGGTCGTGATCCCAGCGTCCTGGGATCGAGTCCCGCATCGGGCTCCTTGCTCGGCGGGGAGCCTGCTTCTCCCTCTGCCTCTGCCTGCCTCTCTGTCTGCCTGTGCTCACTCTCTCTGACAAATAAATAAATAAATAAAATCTTAAAAAAAAAAAGAAATACAATTGATTTAAAAAAAATAAATGCACTGTGTTAGGTATTATACAGTATACTTTCTATAGATCTGGACTATTTACATGCATTTATCATATATATATATATATATATATATATATATATAATACTGTACCATAATACAGTATCTCATATATAGTAACACCACGCTGTTACATGATTACATACCCAGTATTCTATAGTTACACATAAGGCATTATAGACATAAAATACTGCACTGGGACACCTGGTTAAGCATCTAAGCGTCTCTTGGTTTCTGCTCGGGTCGTGATCTCAGGGTCATGAGATAGGGCCCCATGTCAGGCTCCACATTCACTGCAGAGTCTCCTTGAGATTCTCTCTCCCTCTCCCCCTCCTGTTCATGCTCTAATAAATAAATCTTAAAAAAAAAAAAAAAAAAGAACAACAACTGCAGGGGCGCCTGGGTGACTCAGTAGCTTAAGCGTCTGCCTTTGGCTCAATACATGGTCCCAGGGTCCTGGGGATGAAGCGCTGCATTGGGCTCCCTGCTCAGCAGGTAATCTGCTCCCCACCTCCCTCTGCCTCTCCCCTGACTTGTGCTCACTCTTTCTCTTGCTGTCTCTCAAATACATAAAATCTTTAAAAAAAAATGCTGCAGTTACATATTAGTGCACATATAGCATGACATAATACTGCACTGCACTAATTACACACACAGCACTAACATACAGTAGTGTGGTGGGTATTACACAATTATACAGAATTTGTCTGTACAGCAGCAGGGCCGCATCACGTATTACTTCGAAGTCACAGATACAGCATTATGTATACAACACTGCTCTGTTGTACTAGTTAATATCTGGAGTTAAATACATGATACTGCACTTTACCATGTTGCTACATTATTATATGTACAATAACAGCAGAGTGTATTTTTGAAAGCTGCCTCATCATCAGAAAACTTTTAAAGATTGTTTTTTAATTTTTTAACTTTTTTTAAAAGGTTTTATTTATTTGACAGACACAGATCGCAAGTAGGCAGAGGCAGGCAGAGAGAGTGGAGGAAGCAGGCTCCCTACTGAGCAGAGAGCCCGATGCGGGGCTCGATCCCAGGACCCTGTGATCATGACCTGAGCCAACAGCAGAGGCTTAACCCACTAAGCCACTCAGGTGCCCCAAGATTTTTTTTTTTTTTTTTGACAGACCACAAGCAGAGAGAGACAGGGGGAGAGAGAGGGGGAAGCAGGCTCCCCACCGAGCAGAGAGCCTGACACAGGGCCCGATCCCAGGACCCCGAGACCACGACCCGAGCCGAAGGCAGTGGCCCAACCCACTGAGCCACCCAGGTGTTCCCAGAAAACATTGTTTTAAAAAATATTTTTTATTTATTCATTTGACAGACAGAGATCACAAGCAGGCAGAGAGGCAGAGAGAGGAGAGGGGGGAAGCAGGCTGTCCACAGAGCAGAGAGCCCGATGCGGGGCTCGATCCCACGACCCTGGGATCACGACCCAAGCCGAAGGCAGCAGCCTTAACCCACTGAGCCAGCCACCCAGGTGCCCTGAAAACAGTTTTTTGATACATAAGTTAAGTGGCCTTGTGGTGGTGATGACTTTGCGATCTGTTATGTGTTTAATCATTACATTGTGCGCCTGAAACTAACACACCACTCGTCTATTCTATCTCCATGAAAATAAAAAGGTGCCTGGGTGAGCTGAAGGGCAGGTCAGGGGGCAGAAGTCTCCTTCACGGGCCCTTCACCACTGTCCCTCCCCTGATGTGAGGACAGGTGGTGGCAGGGGTGTCCCTTGCACAGACTCCCTGGGAGAGCAGTCCCAGGCCACAGGCTCAGCAGAACAAGGAACAAGGGGTCAGAAAGCACGACTCTGGTAGCCCGGAAATCCGGCGACTGGCAGGGACCTTGCAGCCTTCCCTGTGAACTCCTGTATCACTCAGGGAGGCTGGCCACCTGGGCTGGACTCCTGCACGGCCTGGGTCAGGGACCACGGGCACCCGGGAGACCTTGCCCCTGTCCGTAGGTAGCCACCCGCTCCGTCTCCTGTGACCGAGCACGCGCGGCCACGTGGCACCACAGACTCCTGTACCAGAGAAAGCCCGTATTAAGCACCTGCGGGGATGTGGGCGAGTAGGGGAAGGGGTGTCTGTGGGGCTGACACAGGGACTGTGCAGTGGACAGAAAAGCAATTACTGTGCCAGCAGCTAAGGACACGACTCCCTCAACCCCCTTTCCTAAGGCCAAGTATTACCTTTGGCGTGTGCCCTGATGGCCAGAGCTGGGGGCAGCTTGCTTCACATCCCAGAGGAGACGCTGTTTAGCGTTTGAAGCTGGCACCCCAACTCCTGCCTCCCCCCACCCCTGCTGCTCCCATTCCAGCTCGGGGTGTCCTTCAGACCGAGAGCACCAGCAGCCTGGGGAGACCCGCATCGGCAGTCCTGACACAGGCCACCGTGCAAACCCCGCAGACCCGCTCAGCAGCAGGAGCCGGTCACGGTCACTCGCTGTGCTTTCACTCCTGTGACATGGCCACAACAGGCAAACCGACCGACACGGCAAGGAGATGAGTGGCTGTCTGGGGCTGGTGTTGGGGGCAGCGACTGCCAACAGGTAACCAGGTTTCCCCTTGCGGGTGATGAAATGTTCTAGAACTAAGAAATGGTGAACCAGAGAGCAAAACACTGTGGGTCTATTTAAGACCACTGAACTGTACACCTTAAAGTGGTTAACATGTTAGATTTTGTGTTTTAACTCAATTAAAATCTACCTACAAAATAATGAAAGTACATTCTCGGGCCCCTCCCCAGAAAATCAGGACGGGAGACGGGACAGGGACCTGTTTTAAGTCCTGCGGGCATTTCTGCTGCCTGACCCCGCGGTCCCCATCTCTCTCCAGCAGGTTCCAAATCCCACTGGGGCCACCATCTCACTCCTCGGTGAGGGTCCCTTCCAAAGCACTGGGGCGCACATCCCCTCTCCCCCTTGCTCCAATCACAGCCGGGTACCACCTCGCACAGGGTGCTCCCAACTCCCAGGCACAGCCAAGTGCACCCCACTATCCTAGGGAGACTGTCCACTTACCCCTAAGACACGACTGCTCCCTGTTGGGGGATCCTAGGGGCTCCCATGCAGGCTTTACGACCAGCACAGGATCTCCAGCCCTCCTTTCACCAGACTGCAGTTGTGGGCCTGGCTAGAAACCCCCATTTTGAGTCTGGAGGGTGGCCCCAGAAGTCCCACTGTGGCTCAGGACCCCTCCTCCAGCAGCCTGGGGCCTCCATGCAGTTAGGAGATGCCTCAGCACACACCAGGAGCTGGTCACTGCGTCCTCCTCCACGGGACAGGTGTGTGTGAGCGTGGTGGGGGGGATCCTCATGAACAGCATCTGGGAGGGACCAAGGGCACCCACACAACCATGAGGCGGACCTCAAGAGCCTGGACTCCACCGTGATCTGAGCCCTGGAGGATCTGCTCCTGTTGGCCTAACCCAGGCGAACCCCATAAGGGATTGCAAGGGCCTCCTGACCTGTGTCCCTGCTTCTCTCTCTATAAACAAGTATTTCCCACATTTTTGTATTCTTTAGGACTCAGGGTGTGGTGGTGACCCCTCTGGCCCCAGCCAGCCCCCTTACGATTTATGGGCGCCTTCCTCTAGGCGCGCTCCACCTCCCCATCTGGGAGCTCTGCTCTGCTAGAACCCAACCAGGGCGAGCCATGGGGGCCTTGGAGTGTTGAGCACGGCTTCCGTCATCCTCCTCTGCCCCTGCCCAGGGCCCAGGTGGCTGCCTCTAGCGCCAAGGCTGGAAGAGGCACGCACAAGGGCTCAAGACCGCCGGCTCCCAGGCAGACTGAGAACCTCGCAGGTGTGGGGGAGCAGGCGCAGCAGCAGGCACCCCACAACTGTCTGGACCTCAGCCTTACCTTCGTGTCCGACACCTCATTACCACTCCTAAGTCCGCGGATGTCTTCACAAAACCACTCCTCTGCAGACGGTGGTGACGGCTGCACAACACGTGAACACACTTAATAATGGTTGAAATGCTGAGTTCTGTGTATTTTACTATAGTTTCTTTTGTCTTTTTTCGAGCCCCCCCTCCAGGAGATGAGGGATGGAGGCGGGAGGTCCTCCTGTCATCCTGGCTGCGCACCTTCCTGCTCCCTAACAGGGTTCAGCCTGTTCTCTGAAGGCCACAGGCCAGGCAGCAGAGCAGTCAATCACCCACGATCCCAGGCCTCATCCCCTTCGCCCCTCCCCTCCTCAGGACCACTCTTACCCTTAGCCCACTCATGGCTTGCAGCCCCTTGCATCTACCTCCCGAACTCTAGAGGACACAGCTCTCCTCAAGTAGTGTGGGGTCTGCACAAACTACCAAGCAAGCAGCTGTTGACCCCTGGCAGCAACCGCCTCCCCCACACCCCTGGTCGGCTGTGAGCAGAGTATACTCCAGCGAGGCCCCTGCCTCCTGGCTCAGCCCTTGGGCCCCAGAAAAGGGCCCTGACAGGTTCCCTGACGGGTTCCCGGCCAGGGTACACCTGTGTGGCAGGAGCACCACTACCCGCACATCTCCCGAGGAGAGGCCAGATTCCGGCAGCAGAGCCCAGGGCAGGACTATTGGCCACAGTATGGTGCTGGCGGCCACAGGATCCAGACCCAGTGACCACAGGCCCTTTGAGCCACCTCTGCACAGGGAGAGAAGCGATGACTATTTTCACACCTCGGCCATCAGAAGCTCTCTCCTAGAATAAACCAATCCCTGCTCCAAACATGTGAGAAGAGATCACTGTTACCCTTTCCGGAAGGGCTCAATCTGGGCTCTTAGAACATCTGAGACCATGGGTACCACCACCAGGCTGGTGTGAGTCCAACTACGACCTGACCCAAACCAGCATCTCCACCCCCGAGGGCTGTGCGGCTGTCCTGTGGATGTCCCAACGCCTGTCTCTGTCCTCAGGTGACTTCCAAAGGGAGAGCTGCAGTGTGGCTCACTGGAGCTGGGCTGAGGCTGCGCCAGAGGCAGACCAGATGGGCGGCCCTTCCCGAAGCGGTGCGTGTGGAATGGGGCCCCGCCTGGAAGGCTGCAGTGAGTCTCCAGAGCACAGAGGGACAGGAGAGACCCCATCACAGAAGTAAGGAGGCCGTCCGTCAGATTTATTTATTCCTACTCAACATAACCCAGGACACAGGAGCAACTCTGTACATCTCTAGAAACCCACAGCTAGCTCCCCAACAATAGAAATCGTAAACTACAAAAGACGAGTTGTATTCAGCAAATATAAAGGGTAACTTTAGGCTGTGTCCAATGTTCGTCAGACTATTTACAGGCCCTGATGTGGGTTCAGATCTCGCCAGCCTCCTTCTCCTCCGACCTCCGTGAAGCTGTCTTCCCGTTGGAGCTCTCCAGCCTCCAGTCCGCGGCCCCTCGCTCGCTGCGCGCATGCTCCCAGCACTCCTCCCTCGATGTCCGCTCTCTGGAGAACCTGGGAAAGGAGACCCCGAAGGTCAGAGGAGACTGGCATCCCCCTTCTGGATAGCTCTTTTGAGCACCGGTAACTTGGAACCTCAAGCTCAGGTCAGGGAAGGCCGCGACAGAGCACACCTGGGGAAGCCCTCAGCGGGCAGAGGGCGGCCAGCCGCCCCGCGCCCACGCTGCTCCACGGAGTCCAGGCAGCCGCTCCACAGCGCCGTTTGCAAACATCTCCCAACGGGGTAGGTTTTTGCTGTGACACGACCAGAGCAGGACCACAAAGCGCCCGTGTGGGGTATGACCCTTACACAGACACAGCGGAAGAAAGGCTATAATCCAGCACACAAAGGTGCTCACGGTGTTTCCCTCAAAGTGTGCAGGTCCACGTTTTCTGGGTTGTTTTCCTTAAGAAACCACAGCAGGGGTAAGAAGGCCCTGGTCAGGACACAGCTCTCAGGGGCTCTGTGTACTGAGTGGACAGCGAGCATGTGGCAGGTCACGGGGGAGCTGAGCCCATGTAACCACCTCCACACCTCTCAACTGTCCCAGCCCGGAATCCACCTGCTGCCCTGTGCTTACAGCCCCCCATGTGCTGGGCCCCATTCACGACTCCTCAAGGCTCCAACACTCAGTTGCACAGATGCCCTGCCAGGTTCCTGAACAAAAGCCCTAGACCCGTCCCTACCAGGTACGGCCGATAGGCCCCAATGACAGACCCCCAGAAGACCCTGGGAACACAAAGAGAAGGGGCTCACTCCTGGTTGCAGCTACTGAAGGAGTCAGAGTAGTTACTTGTATTTCGCACTCCGGTCCCTGGAAGCCCGGCGGTGGCCCCGGCTGTGGCTCCGAGAACGGCTGCGGTGGCGCCGGTGTCTGTCTCGGGACCGGGATCGGGACGACTTTCGTCGCTCCCTGGAGGCAGATCTGGACCTCCTGCGACGCCGGTCCCGGGAGCGTGACCTGCAGCAGACAACCAGAAGGCTCTGAGGGCCGGGATGCCTCATCCCAACAGCCCTTCTCTGGCAGGAACTTCTGCTGGATGCCTCAGTGGCATCTCCCCTTCCCTCCTACAAATTTACAACTGGGGTTCACAACTGTCCCATCAATGCACAATTAATAGCCTCCTCCCACCGTTGCTTCCTGAAAACACCTGCCACCCACAGGCCTCGCCAGTACCTTCTGACTCCCCCTCTCATCTACAGTGGGTACCTATGCTGCACTAACGCCACAACCAGCCTGACAACAGAGACAGGGGCCTAAGCTTGGTCCCTGACCAGCCCTGCCCACTAGATAACAAGTGTGACGCTATAAAAGTTAACTGTTAAGGAAAAAAATGCATGTGGAGGAGCGCCTGGGTGGTTCACTCAGTTAAGTGACTCTTGGTTTTGGCTCAGGTTGTGACCTCAGGGTCATGAGACTGAGGTCCAGGACAGGCCACACACACAGGGCAGCATCTGAATGGGACTCTCTCCTTCTCAGCTGTGTGCACACTCTCTCCCTCTCAAACGAACATGTTAACGGATCTGGAAACCTACCTCCTTCGATCTCTGGTTCTGGATCCAGACCTAAAATGGAAAAAAAAAAAATGGTGAACAATTTTCCCCAAACAGCCGAGCCCCACAGCCTACAAGGCGAAGGAGTACCGGCTTCCCATTGGGTCCTGTTGTTTTCTAGCATTTCACGCACCCCCAGCCCCCAGCCCCGGGGGTCAGATGCTACACCCGGAGCACAACAACGGACTCGCACAGCTACGCAGACTGTCACGGAGCAGATAGATGCCAACAACGGACAGGATCTCAAGTCACCAGAGGACACCAAAGTTGAAGCAAAGCCTCGAGTTTCCAGACACGAGCTCACTGCTCGGTGAGAGTGACATAAACCCCAAGAAATACATGATACGCGGGTCCTCGTTCCATAGCCTGTTCCACAGCCAAAATGCACAAGGTGACCAGCACGATGTGTTGAGGGGATATGACAGAAGATGTTTATGCACCTAAAGGGTGATCTGATTCTTAAGTTTTTAGAAAGCAGTTTTTCCAACACCTACTAATATTTACACATTACATTCCTTTGTCTTAAAAATTCTTTTTTTTTCAAGATTTTGTTTATTTGACAGAGAGATCACAAGCAGGCAGAGAGCCTGATGAGGGGCTCGATCCCAGGACTCTGAGATCATGACCTGAGCCGAAGGCAGAGAATTTAACCCACTGAGCCACCCAGGCGCTCCTGTCCTAGAAATCCTAAGGAATTTTATAAGCCACTGAAACATACCAAAATCAGGATGATCACTAAAGTACTCATTCACTTATAGGGGCACCTGGATGGCTCAGTCGGTTAAGCTTCCAAATCTTTGTTTCGGCTCAGGTCATAATCTCAGGGTCCTAGGAACAACCCCCCACATAAGGCTCTACCCAGTGGGCAGTCTGCTTGAGGATCTCTCTCTCTTTGTCCTCCTCCACCCTGTCTCTCTCTCAAATAAATGAAATCTTTAAAAAACAAAACAAGGGCACCTGGGAGGCTCAGCCAGTTGAGCACATGCCTTCAGCTTGGGTCATGATCCCAAGGTACTAGGATCGAGCCCCACGTCAGGTTCCCTGCTTAGTGGAGAGCCTGCTTCTCCCCGTCCTGCATTCTCTGTAAAATAAATAAATAGGGCGCCTAGATGGCTCAGTGGGTTAAGCCTCTGCCTTCAGCTCAGGTCGATCTTAGGGATCGAGTCCTCTATCCGGCTCTCTGCTCAGCAGGGAACCTGCTTTCCCCTCTCTGCCTACTTGTGATCGCTGTCAAATAAATAAATAAAATCTTTTAAAAAAATGAAATTAGGGGCGCCTGGGTCGCTTGGTCTGTTAGGTCTGTCTGCCTTCGGCTCAGATCACGATCCCGCAGTCCCCAAATCGGGCTCCTTGTTCGGCAGAGAGCCTGTTTCCCCTTCTGCCTCTGGCTCCCTCTGCTCGTGTACTTGTGCTCTCTGACAAATAAATAAATAAATGTAAAAAACCTGCCATTAAAAAGGATAGGAAACAAAACCAAACACCGAGCGCGGCTGCATTAAACCAGGAAGTGTCTGCACGGCAAGGAGCCATCAAGACAAAATGCCGCTCAGCAGTGGGAGAGGAGAGCAAGTGTGGCTGAGTACCTGGTAAGGGTCAAGACCCAGATGTATCAAGGAGGCTGGCAACCCCACAGAAAATCTACTCCAGTGAAAAGTAGGTAGAGGATCTTGGGACATGGGGGGCTCAGTCGGCTAAGGGTCTTTAGCTCAGGTCATGATCTTGGGGTCCTGACCAAGCTGCGTGTCTGACTCCCTGCTCACCGGGGAGCCCGCTTCTCCCTCTCCCTCTGACCTCAGCTCATGTTTCTCTCTCTTGCTCTCCCTCAAATAAATAAAATCTTTAAAAAATTTTTAAAGAGGGGCGCCTGGGTGACTCAGTGGGTTAAAGCCTCTGCCTTCGGCTCAGGTCATGATCTCAGGGTCCTGGGATCGAGTGCCGCATCGGGCTCTCTGCTCAGCGAGGAGCCTGCGTCCTCCCTCTCTGCCTACTTGTTATCTCTCTGTCTCTCTGTGTCAAATAAATAAAATCTTTAAAAAAATTTTTTTAAAGAAAGAAAGAAAAAATAAAAAGGTAGAGGATCCAAACTTTTTTTTCAAACAGAACACACATGTGGCCAACAGGAACATGAAATGATGCTCCACATCCCTCATCACGAGGGAATTGCAAAGCGAAACCACAGTGAGGTATCATGGCCTCACATCTGTTAGAGAAGCAACAAGAAATAACCAACACAACGACACAGAACAGGATGACAAACAAACACGGGAAGAAAAACAAGCGCGTGAGGACGTGGGCAGAAGGAACCTTGTGCACGGCTGGCGGGCAAGGAACCTACCAGAGGCACTATGGAGAACAGTGTGCAGGAGTCTCAAATATCAGAACTAGAACTACCATATGGTCCCATGACCCTACTTCTGAGCATTTACCCAAGAAAATGAAATCACGGTCTTGAAAAGATCTCCGCACCCGTACGTTCATCACATCATTGTTTACAAGGGCCGAGACACGGAGACAGCCAAGTGTCCACCCACCGACGAATGTGAGGTACGTCCACAGGGCAACATTACTCGGCCATGAAACAGAAGGACATCCTGCCATACGTGACAGCATGGATGGACCGCGAAGACATTGTGCTACGTAAAATCAGTTAGAGAGAGACACAAATAACGTATGATCTCGGTGATATGCAGAATCTAAAAAACCCAAACTCACAGATACAGAGAAGGAACAGGCTGGTGGTTGCCAGAGGCAGGGGGTGGGGATGGGCAAAGAAGACAAAGGCAGGGGAGACGAAAGGGTAGTTAAGGCATGTCACTGCAAGGGCACTGTGCCAGCTGTCAAGAGCACGCCTGCTGCGGAAGGTCTCAGGGATGAGGCAAGGGTCCCACAGAGACCCGCGCGCACACACACACCCTGCCACAGGAGTGGTCACTTTGGTGGAAAAAGGAACTTAGGTGTTTTGCTTAATACATTTTATACTGTTTGAATCTCTTTTGTTTTTGTTTCAATCTCTTCACAATCAAAATATGTTAGGTAAAGTAATGAAAAGAAACACAAAAAATGCAACAGTTATCTATCGTTTCTGAATTATATAGTCATTCTTCCAGGAAAGCCCAGCTTCTGGGCCTTTCGAGGACGGTGAGCTATATCCCGACAGTGTGGTCCTGGCTCCAGCCTTTTCCCTGAACTCTGACCAGATGTCTCCCAAGCTTCTCCAATTGAGTATGACCAGAGCCGAATTCCACCCCCCATCACCCCCTCATCACCCCTTTACACTGCTCCGTCTTCTCCATCCCCCCCAGTGGCAACTCCAGGCCAGAAATCCTGAGGCCCGCTCTATTTCCCCTCTGCTTGCCTCACAACGCTGTACAAGCCAATCTTCTCAGCTCCACCCCCAAAACACACCCAGATCCTTCTCACCCTTCCTGTAACCCGGCACCCCCTTCACCGGGCTCCGACGGCTTCCACCCCCCTGCCACCTCTGCTCATTCTCAGCAGGGCCCCACACCTCGGTCAGCTCCAGAGTCTGCTCAGGCCGATGGCCCTTCCCTGACGGATGTCCCCCCAGCAAGTATGGCTGTGCAACAGAGCACGCTCCAGCTCCGGAGTGCCTCAGCTCAGGCCCGACTTGGCTGAGCGCCGCACACCCACGAGGGAGGTCAGGGCACAGCAGGTTCCTCTCCCGCTTCTACTGCTCAGCCCCCCCCTTACCTCCCCAGGTACGAGTCCGGTGGCCACAGCAGTGTGCACAGCCCAACGACTGTCCACACCACACGGCGCTCCCCCAGGCCGACCAACACCCCGCTCTTCTGAACGGGCTGCTCTGTTCACCAACCCAAAGCCTCTTCTGATCTTGTCGGCTTACTCTGCTTCTAAGGGCCACGCAGGTCCGTAGCAGACCTCGACGACTATAAGCCAGACTGCAAGGAAGGAGCAGGGTTAGGGTTGGGGTGAGGTGCGCACTGTGGACTCACCTCCTGCTCAGTCGCTCCTCCCGCTCTCTCTCCTCTCTCCTCCGCAGTCGATCCTGGTTTCTCTTCTCCTGCTTTTCAGCCACAGTTTTCTACATAAGCAAAAAGTTGCAAAATGAGAGGAGAAGAAGCTATACCGTGAGTATTCATGGGGCGCCTGCCGGGCTCAGTCGTTAAGCGTCTGCTTTAGGCTCAGGTCACAGTCTCAGGGTCCTGGGATGGAGCCCTGCACTGCCTGAGGGAAGCCTGCTTCCCCCTCTCCTGTGCCCCCTACTTCTGTTCCTTCTCTAGCTGTCTCTGTCAAATAAATAAAATCTTAAAAAAAGCAAGGGGATGCCTGGGTGGCTCAGTCGTTAAGCGTCTACCTTCGGCTCAGGTCATGATCTCAGGGTCCTGGGATTGAGTACCATATCGGGCTCCCGGCTCAGTGGGAAGCCTGCTTCTCCCCCTCCCACTCCCCCTGCTTGTGTTCCCTCTCTCTCCCTTTCTTCTCTGTCAAATAAATAAATCTTTAAAGAGAAAAAAGCACTTTTACATGATCTCAGGATCAGTAATTTAGAAATCCAGAAGAAACTCTTGAGAGAAACATAATCATCTTTAAAACTTCTTAATGGAAAATACATGAAAATACTACCACCATAAAAACTCCCCTTGTGGGGCACCTGGGTGGCTCAGTGGGTTAAAGCCGCTGCCTTCGGCTCAGGTCATGATCCCAGGGTCGTGGGATCGAGCCCCGCATCGGGCTCTCTGCTCTGCGGACAGCCTGCTTCCTCCTCTCTCTCTGCCTCCCTGCCTACTTGTGATTTCTGTCTATCAAATAAATAAATAAAATCTTTAAAAAAAAAAAAAAAGAAAGAAAAACTCCCCTTGTAAGTTCAGTGACCAACTGCATATTCTAAGAGGTGCTCTAGTTCTAAGTCACAGAAACTGATCTTTTGCTCCACACCAATCCAGAACGTTAGTTTTTTACCCGAAGGACACTCCACACACATTATGGTTACGGTGTGACCAACCATACCCTGCTGGCCAGGAGCAGCCTGTCCCTGGGGTGCTGAGCGCTCCAGCGGCTTTAGAGCTGGCCTCACGAGACAACAGGCCAGGGGAGGCAGACCGTGAGCTGGCGTCCTTTGGTGTTTTATTACAAAGTCCTCTCTACACCCACCACGGAGCTCAAACGTACAACCCCACGACCAAGAGTCACGTGCTCCAGACAAAGCCGGCCAGGCTCACCCACATCTGGCTTTCAGCACCAAAGCTCGAAACCTGGCTCATCAGGCCTGACGGCAAACAGAGCAGAGAAGACAACACAGCAGACGGGGGAAGCCCGGGGAAACTCCACTATGGGACACTGCTGACCAGCCGAGCTCAGAGCACTAGCTCCACACCCCGACCCTCAACACCAACCCAGAGCCTCTCCATGCCCCCACCCCCCACTGATGGAACGAAGCCCTAAGGGGGAGTAAAACAGGACCAGGGAGACAAAGGGCCACCAGTCTCCTCACACTCAGGAAGGCACAAAGCATAACCCCGCACCTCAGCGCAGACTGGAGCCAGGCCCCTGAACGAACGGTACAGCAAGGACTGAGGGAGAGGGACCAGCTGGCCCCCTCAAAGCACTCACGAGGTGCAAGAGCCCTCCTGTCTAGCCCCTTGGGCTCTCCAACCCTGGCTTCACTTGCCCTGACCTGAGCAGGCACACAGGATGGACACATGAAGGTCAAGGATGGGAATTTCAGCCCCTTGACTGAAGGGCTTCCTAAAGTGGATGTGACTGAGCACAGGGCTGTGGTCTGGGATTAGCTCCTTTCCAAACACCTCTACTTCCTTCCACCCCTAAGTAAGAAGGCCTTGCCTTGCTACCTCCTTGGTGTGTGGCCTGGAGTGAGGACCTCTGGGACCACTGTAAACGAAGCCATCTCAGACCAGGGCCCAGAGCTCTCACCCTCCTGACTGTTCAGAGGTGCACTTCTTCTTTTTTTTTTTTTTTTTTAACATTTTTTTAAAAAAGATTTTATTTATTTATTTGACAGACAAATCACAAGTAGGCAGAGAGGCAGGCAGAGAGAGAGGAGGAAGCAGGCTCCCCATTGAGCAGAGAGCCTGATGCGGGGCTCGATCCCAGGACCCTGAGATCATGACCTGAGCGGAAGGCAGAGGCTTTAACCCACTGAGCCATCCAGGCGCCCCCAGAGGTGCACTTCTAGACGTGTTTTCTGTTGTTAGTCTAATCGCCATTATCAAAATCTGTAACATATTTGGGTTGTCTGGGTCAACGTTCCACCACTCGCTCTGCAAAGACAAAGCCTGCCTTCTAGATCTAGTTAATACTTAAGTTCCTCACGGGCACCTGGCTGGCTCAGCTGGTAGAGCACGGGGCTCTTGATCTTGGTGTTTTAAGTTGGAGCCCCTTGTTGCATGTAAAGATTACCGGAGAGTAAAATCTTTAAAAAAACAAAACCAAAAACTTAGGTTCTTAAGGTTTCAGGGAAAATTTTTCAATATAGTCTCATCTCTGTTGGAAAAATAAGAGGCTTTCAGGTATTAAAAAATATCAAACAAAAATGATGGTGTGACACGAAATGGAAATACAATTCGAAGGAGAAATGGAAGGGCTGGTGGTTCAGTCCATTAAGCATCTGACTCCAGCTCAGGTCATGATCTCTGGACTCTGTGCTCAGTGGAGAGTCTACTTGGGGATTCTCTCTTGATTCTCTCCCATCCCTCCCCCTGGCTTACACACATGCTCTTCCTCTCAAATAAACAGATCTTTAAAAAAATCTGTAATAGGGGCGCCTGGGTGGCTCAGTGGGTTAAAGCCTCTGCCTTCAGCTCAGATCATGATCTCAGGGTCCTGGGATCGAGCCCTGCGTCGGGCTCTCTGCTCAACAGGGAGCCTGCTTCCCCCCCTCTCTGCCCTGCCTCTCTGCCTACCTGTGATCTCTGTCTGTCCAATAAATAAGTAAAATCTTTTAAAAATATCTATAATAAAGCGTATCACTTTTGAAAATTCTATTGGGAGCACAGGAGCAAACTGTTTTAAGACCAGTGGCGGCCACCCCAGCTCTGCTCCCAGTGCCAAGTTTACATCTCACCTATAGGAAACCCCTTCTCAAGTGCCGGGCTGTCCCCTGCTCCTTCAAAGGACACAAAAGGCCCTCCACCTCCATTGTCATAGTGTCCTCGCCAGGTGCCATGCGTCTTTCCACCTAATCTCGTGTCTGGAAGGAAGACCTGCATAGTTCCCAGTAACCCATCCTAGTGGTTCCTACACAGCAGGAAGGACTCCACCAATCTGAAAAATAATTCAAAGCATCGGAAACATGCTCACGCTTCCCTCTGAGTATCCCATACCCAAGGTAAGTTTTAGAGTTTAACCCAGGAAACTGAGGAGCCTGAGGAAAAGACAGAGGTGGGCAGTTGTGGAGCAGTCCATCCAAAATGCCCCACCACGTTCTCGTCCTTCCAAGGAGGCTCAAAGGCAAGGGCCAGGCAGTGTGATCCTCCGTCCAGCCTCACCACTCTCCACGCACCAGCTCTGCCCAAGGAGAGAAACGAGACTACCGGTTCTTCCCCATCTCCAACCAAAAGTTATTTCAGGGCTGTGCAGGAGTTCTGTGTACCAGAGGACTAGACTGTGTTTTTTTGCTGCAAACAAGTACAAACTAAAGAAACAGTCAAGGTCCCTTCCCTCTGGATTCTGAGGCCTTAGTTCTCATGTGAACAAAGTGACAAACTCTGAATATTTCACTATAAACTCAAGACATATTCTTTTTAGAAAAGATCAAAATAGCAGTGCCTGGGTGGCTCAGTTAAGTGTCTAAAGTCACATCACAATCCGAGGGTCCTGGGATTGAGCCCCATGTTGGGCTCCCTGCTCAGCTGGGAGTCTGCCTACCCTTCTGCACTCCCCTCCCCAATTTGTGCACACTCTCTCTCTAGTAAATAATTAAATCTTAAAAAAAAAAAAAAAAAGGAAAGAAAGAAAAAAAGAGAAAAGATCAAAACACAAGGTTTTCTAGAAGTTAATACAAAGCCATCACAAGACTTCCTGGGTTTCTCCAGAAGCAACTTATTAACATACCCTCAACTGATCAAGCTTCTCTCGGATCTGAATGAACCCCAAGTGTAACTTGCCCCCGAAGTGGTCTGCAAGACGACGGTCATTGTCGTGGAGACCAAGGTAGGCCGAACAGACCTCACAGACACGCAGCTTCTGCTGTTGAAAACTGGACGCAGGCATGGAATTTCTGTATTCTTCCTGGAGAATGGGAACAAAGCAATGAAAATGAGGTACACAGAACCACAACTAAATATTCAACCCCCAAATGGAAATATTTGAAGAGACTATAGAGGTGACTTTGAAATAAACAAAAACTGATCATTTACAAATTTCAGATATTTGTAACTGACTCAATTTCCATCATTTACTATGAAATGAACAATCATGACTTCAAAGCAGTAAGGAACACTCAAACTTCTTGGACAAGCAGGATGCTTTCTGTTCTGAGAGGCCAACAGGGAAGGCAGGCCTCAGTTACGTGCAGTGGAGAGCTCTAGGAGGACCAGAGAACCGAGGGAGACTCTTCAAAAGGGGCCTTTCCAAAAATAAAGCACAAAAACCAAACCAAATAACCAAGCAAAATACACAAGAGCCACTCATGGCGGTGTCCCAAGGTCCAGAAAGCTGTATGCCAACTCTGCCCTAAAGACTAAAATTTGGACCAACAAATATATTACACACTCTCTTCAAAAAAGAGTATGTCCTACAGACCAGACCAAAACACACCTCTGGCAGCAACCCCAGTCAGAACAGATGAAATACAGAAGAAATGAAGTAAGATATGGCTCCTGATGCTGGTGCCAAAGTCAAAACACGCCTTTAAGACCCAGGTTTAAAGGGCATCTGGGTGGCTCCGCTTGGCGGAGAGCCTGCTTCCCCCTCTCTCCCTCTGCCTGTCGCTCTGCCTACTGGGGATCTCTCTCTGTCAAATAAATAAATAAGATCTTTATTTATTTATTTATAATTTGACAGACAGAGATCTCAAGTCACACGTTCATGAAACCGAACTGAAGGAGATTGTACCTTGCACCAAGCAGAGACCTCACCAACAATGGTGAGTGAACAATGAAAGCGAGACAGAGCATTTCTGTGGGATTTTTTTTTAAAGCACAAAAACACTCCCACAACACACACACACACACACACACACACACACACACACAGAGTTTACGGGCAGCACGCACATGTAATAAAGGATAAAGACAAGTGAATGCACACTAATGCCCGCCTCTGGGGAGGGTCAGGAGGGGACTGGAGAGGGAAGCACTGGGAACCTGAATTTCCATTATGATGTGCCAAAGCTTTTATTAAAAAGAAGAAACAAAACCGAAAACCTTAGGCAAAATGATAAATTCGGTGGGCCCATGAGTATCTGTGATACTCTACCCCTTTCTGTAATTCTGAAACTTTGACTACCACCCTCTTAATTTCTTTCAAAATAAACTCTCATTATACTGAGTTAAAACAAAGCAAAGGAAAGCAAACCAGTATCAACAAGTTAGGTACTGTATGGCTCCATTTACATAACATTCTTAACATGACCAGAATAGAGAGATGGAGGAGAGATTCGTAGCTGCCAGGGGTCAGAGAAGTGGGTGTGGCTACAAAAGGGTCAGGAAGGGATTTTAGTGGTGATGGATATCCCATGACTGTCAACATCCTTCCTATTACGCTGTGCAATGGTTTTTCAAGATGGTATCTCCGGGGGAAACTGGATAAAGGTACATGGGATCTCTCGGTATCACTCCTTGAGACTACTGAACCCTTGCTGCTGAGAGCACAAGGGGACCTACAGGTGCCACACCACCACAGATCAGCGTGGCAGAGGCCCCCGACACCAGCCTGTCTTGCACAGCGGTTTTAAGGAAGCGGTGCTGCCTCCTGGGGGCATGCCAGGGATGGGAAGGAGGACACTGGCCAGGGTACGGATGCTACAAGTCCTGGGCACGAACAGCAAGCACCCCAGATCCTGCTCCTGTGTGGGCTGTCTGCAGACATCCACATGATGAACCCTTCATCTACAATTATTTATACCCACATACAGATCTCTGAGCCAGCCCAGGGATTCCGGGTGTCTGCTCTGCTCTTGGAAGCATGAAGGGCTGGGCCTCAGGCTGCACCAAGAAGCCAGAGCTTCCCTCCCGACACTCTGGTCTTCCTGGTAGACCAGTCAGCAGCCCAAGGAGCCAACTCTGTTCTACACATAAACACGTATTTCCCATTTCAGGAGACAGGGGTTTAGATCCCATGGTAAGGATTTATATACGTGACTTACATTTGTAATAAGCATTCAGGGACTTAAATCCTGTGCAAAACGCAGAATTTAAATACAAACCCCACTTCCAAGAGATGGAACTACTCTGTAAACCAGGGAACACTGTTGGGAATAAGTCACACCTCCATGGTGTGACAAATGCCACTCAAGGTACTTGATTCAAACATCACCTGCAATTGTCACATTCATGAGCCCGTCTGTCTTTCCCGGTGAATACATTTTGCGTACCAACATCCATCTGTATCAGGAGTTCTTTTCCCTCTCACGTTCAAGGATAGACATAACAGCTACGAACGTCACTGAAGGGGGTGTTGTTCTGCCAGGGGCATGAAGCAGTGTGCCAGCACGGCCCTCCAACAGATCGTGCTGCTCACCCCAACGCAGGCACAGCCCCCTCGGAGTGACCCTTCTGCTCTGCGGACTTACCACCACCCCGGCGGGCATCATGACAGCACCCACGGGCCCTGGGCGCCACCCTTGCCTTCAGTTCATCGTTCCTGAGCTGTGTGTGTCAAGCACCAAGCTGAACCAGGGGTACAGAGGCAGCCAAAGAGAGACCTGCACCAGGGGCACCTACACTCCATCTCCTCATCTCTACCCAGCTCCCTGAGCCTACCGCTCTAATGACCTCCTCAGCCTGTGGGTCCCGGCTAAGGGCACTTCCAGGATCACCCGAACTCCCCCTGGAGACCCCTGGAAACACAGAGTCACTCTCAAACTCAGACCCCATTCTTCTGACCACCGATTTTCATCTGAATGACTCATCCATCTGTGCACATACCTTCTATCTGTACCCCTCCCAACCCCAGCGCTGTCTTCATGAGAAGGGCCTCCTCTGGCCTGCTCCCAACTAAAAACCAGCTGGGGTGCCCAGGCGGCTCCACTGTTGAGCCTCTGTCTTCTGCTCAGGTCCTGATCCCAGGGATCCTGGGACTGAGCCCTGCATCAGGCTCCCTGCTCAGCGGGGTGTCTGCTTCTCCCTCTCTTCTGCCTCTCTCCCCACTACTCATGCTCTTTCTTGCTCTGCTCTCTCAAATAAATAAATAAAACCTTTAAAAAAAAATGGGGAAGACACAAAAACCAAAAACAAGTAAAAGCCATCCAGCATACAGGTGAAGCCCAACAAGCATTCAGTCCAGGAATACAGATGTCCCCACCTCCCTCTGACTCTACCGTCACCACCATTCCCAAAGGCTACGGGAGCCATTTCCAATTCCAGTGGTAAAGACCTGGGAGTCAGAGCATATCCAGTGGATAAAACAGCCTAGAGAGAAAACAGCCGCCAACACTGTAAGAGTCTCTGACTCAGCTTCTCCACCGCCCTGCCCGTGTGTCCTGGCCTGGTACCCCAGCTGACACCGCTGGGATGCAAGCCCCAGTCTGCACAGGCTCTCTCTGCCAGACACGCAGTGTCACCAAGAACAGCCAGGCTCTGGTCTGCAGGGCAGCCTGCACTACAGCTCTGGCACCATCACGCCGGCTGAGTGGCCACCACAGCCCGGCAAATCCCGAGAGAGTAAACTGTCGCCACCGCGGTGACTCTTCAGCTCTCAGGACTGCGCTCTGCATACAGGTGTCATACGCAGGGCTGGCCAGTGACGGGCGTGATATCACACAAGAGTCACAGGGGACAGAGCAAAGGCACAAACCCAAGTATGCACAGACTCTAAATCCTACAACCCTTTCCACATAGCACTCTACTTCCAACTTCTTCCCAACATTCAAAAAATGCAATAGTTTAATTTCAGCCCAAATGGTCAACTTTCAGGAGTTACAACATCTCCTTTCTTGAAGACCTTTTCCCACCAACCTCAGCTTCTTTTTTCTTCGCACGGACTTTCTCCACTTCCATAAGAATCTTCTGGGATTCATCCACATTTCCCTCAGCTCCCAGTTGCTCAGCTTTAGCAAGAAGTTTTCCTATTTCTTCATTCAACTCATGTACTTTTTCTGCCTGAAAGAAGACAACCAGGTAAGCAGACACCTAAAACCGCAAGATCTTAACGCAGAGACAACGCATCTTTCTCCTGCTGTACTTCTGCTCTGTTCTACCAAAATTACAGGGAACAGCCACGGTGCTCAGGGGATCACAAGCAAATTCTAACAACTCTGGCATCTCTACTGGCTCTGCTGGGACTCTGGCCTCAAATTAACCCAGCGGGCTGCAGTCCCTGAGAGTAGCACCATGCCTGTCCCGTCCAACATGGTGCCCAGGGTCATCACGGTGGTGACTTTCTAGGCTGTGTCTTCTCACATCTTCTATCACAACTCAACCTTCTGCGTAAGGGCCATAAAATGTCCAGATTTAAATGCATACATCTGGGCGCCTGGGTGGCTCAGTGGGTTAAGCCTCTGCCTTCGGCTCAGGTCATGATCTCAGGGTCCTGGGATCGAGCCCCGCATCGGGCTCTCTGCTCAGCAGGAAGCCTGCTTCCCTTCCTCTCTCTCTACCTGCCTCTTTGCCTACTTGTGATTTCTGTCACATAAATAAAATCTTTAAAAAAAAAATGCATACATCTGTACTGTAAGCAAAATGCCTAATCATTTGAGATTTAATTTTAGAAATAAGATAGCTGGGGCACCTGGTTGGCTCACTTGTTAAGCATCTGCCTTTGGCTCAGGTCATGATCCCAGGGTCCTGAGATCGAGCTCTGCATCAGGCTCCCTGCTCGGCCGGAAGCCTGCTTCCCCCTCTCCCACTCCCGCTGCTTTTGTTCCCTCTCTCACTGTGTCTCTGTCAAATAAATGAATAAAATCTTTAAAAAATAAATAAATAAAATAGCAACTACATGTATCCCAAGCAATGCTTTTACAAAACTGAGAGAGGACACTAAAGAGATTCATTAGCTGCACTCAAAGACAGGAAACAGAAGAATGTGCTCATAGGCCAATGACACATGGATCTACCGTTTTCTTTCTTCAGGACAGCTGTCCCACAGTCTAACCATTGCTCTACTAACCGTCCCACACCTACGGTTCTATGTGGGGGTTTTCAGAAGGCAAACTTTAATATACATGGACAGTGGAGGAGGAACAGAGGCAGCAAGCAGCTCCAGGGAGTGGAGAACTTGCTGACCACCTTCTCTCCTAACTGGGACGCACTGAGGCAGCACAGACCGTCCATGCCAAAGACGCAGTCAGTGCTGATGGTAAGCTGTTAGCCCGCTGGCAGGCTGGTTTTCACTACACAATGAGCTGCACACACACCTCAAGGAGAAAGTCCCAGGCATACCTTCGCAGAAACTTCTGCACTGATCTCCTCTTGTGTCTCTGCCAGCCGCTTCTTGGCAAGCTCAGTTCTCCGATCACACTCAGCAATGAAGGACTCCAAGTGATCCATCGCCTAGCTCAGGAGAATCAGAGAGCTGTGGTCAGTCACAAGTAAGGCCTTGGAACCCATCAGTTCAACAGGACATACACTCCTGGGTTGGTTTCTTAAAGCCTGTAATTTCGGTGGGAAGATCTTAAACTATGCTACAGCTAGCACATCCATAACCACATTAAACCAAGGGGCTTTGTTAAACCGAGTGATCATTCAGAAGCATGGTCTTCTCATCTGATTTATCTCTCAAATTTGTAAAAGGACCCCCATCCCTCAATAACATCTCCCGGACTATTTTAGGCCAAAATTAATAGCGTTCTCTGAGGGGCAGGAAAGGCTGGGCTGAGACTAGTATCGGAGGCCCTCTTCTGGTGAGCTGTGGGGGTACGGATGATGTACTCACTGGTCTGTGTGAGCCACGTAAATATTATTCCCTCATGTTCTGAGGGTAGAGTTCCCCCTTCCACCTCAAAACAAAACAATAGAACAAATATTACTGAGAGCTGTGAGCACAGTTAGTTATTGCCTGTCTAAAGTAGCAGGAAAACTGGTTACTACTTACCCAAAGAAATAAAGGAAAAGAAACTCTAGAAATCTAACTGCTCACTCTGGAAAGACTTGTGGGGGGAACACGGACACACTAATAAGCTGCTTCACGGGACGCCTGGGTGGCTCAGTTGGTTAAGCGGCTGCCTTTGGCTCAGGTCATGATCCCAGCGTCCTGGGATCGAGTCCCACATCGGGCTCCTTGCTCGGCAGGGAGCCTGCTTCTCCCTCTGCCTCTCTCTACCACTCTGTCTGCCTGAGCTCGCTCTCTAATAAATAAATAAATAAAAATCTTTTTTTAAAAAAGGTACAAAAAAAAAAAAAAAAAAAAAAAAAAGCTGCTTCACAAGTGTTAGGCCGCAGAACGGCCATGACCAGCCCCAGGCCCCAGCATAACTTCAGGCAGACATATGAACAGGGTGTCTGTCCGGCTACGACCAGTGACCAGCAAGCAGCACCTCCCACATTACAGCCACTGGCCCACTCGCAGACGCTGGCACTGTGTGACGCATGACAGCAAGGGAGGCTAGCATAGGATGACAGGCCTGGGTCATGTGATCTATCAGAAAATGTACGGAAGAAACAGCTCTGGGTGGAGACGACAGAGAGCAGATGGAAGGCCAGCAGACCCAGTGGTGATGAAGCACAGCTGCCTTCTGGGGCGCCTGGGGAGGCTCGGCTGGTTAAACGTCTGCCTTCGGCTCAGGTCGTGATCCCGGGATCCTGGAATCAAGTCCTGCATCGGGCTCTCTGCTCAACGGGGAGTCTGCTTCTCTCTCTACCCCTTCTCCCTGAGATGGCCAGAGGGAGCAAGTCAGCAGGTCAGCTGTTAAGAAAGCTCTCTACAAGGACCAGTGTGACACTGGAATGGACAATAGAGGTATGGGCTCCTCCAGAAATCTGAAAATCTCTTTTCAAATAAATACACAGTTGGACGCAGTTCAGACAGAGAAGCTCTGTAGTGGTGCCAAGCTCCTGAGGGCACTGGGGAAAGCCTGAAGAATAATCACCCACTGATGCCAACTCCCGGTTTCACTCCATATTCATTCACTCCTGGAATTCTGGACCTCTTTCCTGTTGTTGGGCCATTCAAATACCTTCCCTGATAAACATTTCACTGTGTTCGAATCAAACCATCAGGAAAGCCAATGATCATCATCTGTCTGCATGCAGCACACTTCCTGGAAAGATACAGAATTGACGATTCTGCCAGGGTGGTAACTCGCCAGGATCAAGGTGCCAGCAAGCTGACACAGGTCACATGACTCCTGTGCTTGTAAGGGATGACAGATCCTGGTAGACCATCCTCAAAGGTACTGAATCTATGGTGCAGATCCTTCCGTTAACTGCCCAGAGTGATCTCACACCTGAGACAGACCCAGGAACCCACTCATCAGGGGTCAAGTGGTGACATGTGACAACCCATTAAAGAAACAAGATGCAGGGACACCTGGGTGGCTCAGTTGGTTAAGCAGCTGCCTTCGGCTCAGGTCATGATCCCAGCATCCTGGGATCGAGTCCCACACCAGGCTCCTTGCTCGGCAGGGAGCCTGCTTCTCCCTCTGCCTCTGCCTGCCACTCTGTCTGCCTGTGCTTGCTCGCTCTCTCTAACAAATAAATAAAATCTTAAAAAAAAAAAAAGAAAAGAAAAGAAACGAGATGCAATTTCAGCAGAACCCAATTAGCTATAGACGCAGCAGACCAGAGACATCGTTTAACTGCCACATTCTTTAAGAGGTGACACTCGGGGGGGCTCAGTCCGTTGGGCATCTGCCTTCGGCTCAGGGTCCTGGGATTGAGCCCAGCATCAGGCTCCCTACTCAGTGGGGACCTGCTTTTCCCTCTGCTTCTGCTGCTCCCCCTGCTTGTGCTCTCTCACTGTCAAATAAATAAATAAAATCTATAATAAATAAATAGAATCTTAAAAAAGAAGGATATTCAAGTCTAAAAATTAAGCCCTAATCACAACCTACCATTCACTAGAAAGTCACCCAACCTTTCCAGCTTCAGAGTGCTGTGATGAAACATGGACTGCTGAGGAGGCCTGGGCACAGCGCTGACACCAGGAGGCAACTGAGTGTCGCTGCTGCTGGAGGCCGTCCCTCCACACTCAGGACTGAGTGGCGTGCTATTTCCAGTGTTGCCAGCCCAGCGGAGATGACACCAGCCAGAAATCTGTGAGCCTGAGATGCGCTCTCAGGGAGACTGATCACAGCGAACATGAGCCCCTGTGCTGTGCTGCATGTCCACACGTGCCGTAAAATGGCCACATGGAAACTGTGAGTCTCCACTTCCCAGATGAAGAAACTGAGTTACAGTTTCCAAACTACTAAGTGATGGCATCAGGGTCCAAGGACCCTTATGGTTTGGCTCCAAAGTCTCTACACTCAATGTGCACAACTCTGAGGCGGTCACCACCAGCCCAGTTCACAAATGAATAAAACAAGTTACAGTAACTTGCCCAAGGTCACAAAAGGATCCCCGCCCACCTACCCAGGATATCTCAGTAACTCAGTAACTGTAACTCTTATACTGTTCATCACAGACAGAAAAAGTAGCTATAATCAGAACTGGTCTCAACTGGTATATTAAAGACAGTCTGGAAGTTTGTTGATTCGATGTGTAGTTTCAGACACCTGTCAAATAAAACATCACAAATCAAGACAATTTGGGGAGTAAGTTAACTGTGTTTTTACTGACTTTAAAAGAATTGGGGCGCCTGGGGGGCTCAGTAGGTTAAGCCTCTGCCTTTGGCTCAGGTCATGACCTCAGGGTCCTGGGATCGAGCCCCGCATTGGGCTCTCTGCTCGGCAGGAGCCTGCATTCCCCTACCCCACTGCCTGCCTCTCTGCCTACTTGTGATCTCTGCCAAATGAATGAATTCTTCATACTTTCAGTAATGTGGACTCTAACTCCACTGTGCCGCTCTGTAACGGCTTCAGAGGTTCAATCAGTGCATTAGCACAGCTGCAGTTTGTTTGCCAGTGTTCAGGTTGAGAAGTACCAACTGTTGTATGTAGATTACTTAGCAGCAGACCTCATACACCCGTTCCTAAGGAATTTCTGGATTAAACACTTTGAAGAAGTCAAGGCCTGGCCCTGGCATGGTCAGACTGAGGCTATCTTAAGCTAGAAAGAGACAACAGTGAGGACAGGTGCACCAGCGGTTCCACCCACCAAGCTCAAGCTGAGGGTCTAGACAGGCAACACCTACACAAAGAATTACCTTCCTGTAACTCTGACTGACCACGACCCCAAAACATGGTTACTCACTATCAGCAAAGATATGAAGATGGGAACTCTTGTGCCTGCCAGTGGGAGCATGGTATCATCAAAACCCCAGATGCCCCTCTGATGCAACGGTGTTGTGTCTCGGAACCTCCCTGGATGCGTGCAGACAGCGCAGACATGTGCACAATGGCGGTGCGTAATGCAGAGCCACGATCACCAACAGGGGACTGGTCATAGAAAGCAGGTACCATCCCTTGGCAGGCTGTGCAGCCACAAAGAGCAGTAAGAACTCTACACAAAGGTATACTAAGAAGTTAAAAAAAAAAAGGAAGGGGCAGGTTCAAATGGGTGTAGAAATTACCACTTGTGTAACAAAAAAGGAATACAGACATACCATCTGCCTCAGGCATCAGTGTGAACTCTAAAGCCAATGGAAGACACTGGTTACTTCTAGAGGCAACCAGGTGACTAAAGAGCAAAGCAGGACAGAGGTTTCACCTTCTGTCCTGGTGAAGTGTGAACCAAGCGACAGCCCTACCTGTGCTCACATTAGTAAGAGACGTAGCACCCTTTGTGAAATAAGGCATCTGGGCAATAACCCTCATCTGCTGCTTAAAGCACCAGGCCGAAGGCGGACAGGGGCCCTGAACATCGGCAGGTCAAAGCTGCTGCAACCACTGCTGCCATGGAGGTGGTCCAAGAGCAGGTGCAAAGCTCCACCTTGGAATATTCCAGTCACAAAGAACCTAAATCCCATGATCAAGCCTCCAGACCCAACTCCTACAGTGCAAGAACTTCGAGGACAGGGGAAACATGTCAAACAAGACATCATGAGGCTATAATCACCAAAACCTAGAGTATGAGACTTCTAAAAAATTAGTTTCTTCAAACAAATAGATTTTAAAAGATTTACGAAAGCATTCTAACACGTAGCCCTTTTGAATCCTGAGTCAAAGAAATAAAGCTACAAAAGAACCTTTCTGAAACAATCTGGAAAATTTGAACACTGTCAGTCAGATGCTAAGAAATTATTTTTAAAGATGACCATTTTAAATAAAATCCTCAAATTCTAGATACACTATTTACAGTATTTACAGATAAAATTGTCTAGTGGCTAGTATAAAGTAATCCGGGTACAGGGGGTGCGGGGGGAGCACCCGCCTGCCTGGCTCAGTGGAGCACGTGACTCGATCTCAGGGATGTGGGTTCAAGCTCCACGTTGGGTCCAGATACTACTTAAAAACTCTAATTTTTAAAAAGATTTTTATTTACTTGAGAGCGAGCGAGCACAAAATTGAGCATAAGCTGGAGGGAGGAGCAGAGGAAGAGGGAGGAGCACACTCCCTGCTGAGCCGGGAGCTGGAGATGGGGCTCCATCCCAGGACCTGGAGATCACAACTGGAGCTGAAAGCAGACACTTAACCCACTGAACCACTCAGATGCCCCCCAAATATGCGATCGAATATCCAGTGGGGAAACACAAGGGTAAAGACGAAATAAGTTTTCATGTCAATAATCACTGAGAACTGGGAGACAGAACCCAGAAATTTCATTATATTATCCTGTCCGCTTCTGTATCTTTGAAATTTTTCCTGAACACATTTTTAAAAACATGCCAAGTAGATTCTTCATTCCAAGTATGATACCAGATCTCAACACATGGCAAAGGCAAAGCTGACATTACTTACAGACTGACTGGGATGCATGCGGTTTGTTTGCAGATCTGTGAGCAGCTTCAGGAAGATGAAACCCAGCTGGCTGTGGGCTGATCATTCCCAACGCTAAGTGATGGGTACTAGGAAAGTCACTGTATGATTGCATTCCACTTTTAAAATTTGAGATTCTCCAGAATAAAGTTTAATAATAACTCCCTGCTAGGGATATCTGGGTGGCTCAGTTGGTTAAGTGTCCGACTCTTGGTCTCGGCTCAGGTCATCTTCTCCGGGTTCTGCGAATGAGCCCCGTATTGGGCTCTGCACTCAGCAGATTGTTGGCTGGAGATTCTCTCCATGCCTCTTCCCTCCCTTGCGGGTATGCAATCTCTTGCCTACTTGGGATCTCTGTGACAATGTTTGAACTTTAAAAAAGAAAAAAGATCTTATTTATCTGAGAAAGGAGAGACAGTGCTCGTGATCAGGAGCAGGGGGGAGGGGAAGAGGGAGAAGCAGACTCCCCACTGAGCAAGGAGCCTGATTCAGAACTCAATCCCAGGACTCAGACGCTTAACCTAGGCACCCTCTCGGTCTTTTTTTTCTTAATTGAAAAATAATCCATGTAATCATAGCTTTAAAATGCTCTGTGAATGTAACTTCCTACCTTCCTTTTTGCCAACAGAACCTCAGAATTCTAACCCAGAGCCAATTCCTAAACTGGCAGTGTGTCCTAGGATTCCAGCAACTGCTCCTGAACACTGCTAAAAGCCTCACTAGCCAAGGTTAGCTTGTGGAAGGTAAGAAGCAAGTTGCTGCTCTTGGGCCGCCTGAACTGGCTCAGTCGGGAGAGCTAGGTCACGAATTGAGTCATGAATTGAGCGGAAACTGGGTGTAGAGATTATTTAAATTAAAAAGACTTAAAAAGAAAAAAAAAAAGCAGCAAGTTGTTGCTTTTAAAGTGTTTGCTTCCCTGCATTTCAAATACTAAGGGACTGCCTCCACGGAGGGGAGGGCACATTCCATGTTTTAAAGACCAGGTCTACCCATTCTCTAAGTAGTGTATCTCCAATGAGCCCATACACACACAAAATCTAGAGGTGAACTCTCTAGTACACACAATTTTGCACCTTTGTCTTGCTCGTGATAAAGTAGGTTCTTTAAAGTTTCAAGGGCAGTCTATGCCAGGAATAATCATAATTTGCTAACTCATTTCTCTCTTTTTGAACAAAGAATTCTGTTGTGTCCAATTTTCCAACGTTATAACAACCCTACCATAAACACATTTGTGTACCAACATCTGACTGTATTTCTAATTACTTCCTAAAGCTAGAAATTTATAAAAATAAATAAGGCAGAAATATTTTTACATATTCATTTCTGCCTATTATTATATTAACTAACAGAACCTGATAACTTCACCTGATACAGAAAATGTAGTTTCTTCTCTCCTCTCACAAGAAATAATCACTTAATGGGGCACCCGGGTAGCTCAGCCGGGTCAGGCATGACTCTTGATTTCAGCCCAGGTGATAATCTCCTGAGCTCATTCTCTCTCTAATAAATAAATAAATTTTTAAAAAATCTAAAAAAATAAAAAATTAAAAAAAAAAGAATTTGGTATGTATTTTTTTTAAACTGCATTAAGGTGCATACCAAAGCACTCAATTTTTTTTTTTTTTAAGATTTTATTTATTTGTCAGACAGAGAGCACAGGAGCGAGCACAGGCAGACAGAGTGGCAGGCAGAGGCAGAGGGAGAAGCAGGCTCACCGCTGAGCAAGGAGCCCGACGTGGGACTCGATCCCAGGACGCCGGGATCATGACCTGAGCGGAAGGCAGCCGCTTAACCAACTGAGCCACCCAGGCGTCGTTTGGTAAGTTTCCATTTTTTCTTCTTCATACCAATGCACACGTCTTCTGTCCTCTACGATCTACAGCCGTGCGATATTTCATTTAACTGTAACATGACTACTTTAGGCCTTCTAAGAACAAAAGTTATTTGGGTATTATCCCTAACTCAAAATGATGCAATGAACATCTTAGGTCTTCTCATACATACACACATGTCCTTACAGGACAACTTCTTACCAACTATTTAAATATTTTAAATTTGTAAAAAGGGCTGATGAGTTCTTGTGAAAGATCTACTCAAAGTCCAATGTCAATCTATAAATTCAGCAACTAATTATGAAAATGAATCTTAACAACAGGGACACCTGAGTGGCTCACTTTGGCTCAGGTCATGATCTCAGGGTCCTGAGACTGAGCCCCACATCAGGCTCCCTGCTCATGAGAGTCTGCTTCTCCCTCTTCCTCTGCTGCTCCTGCTTGTTCTCATTCTCTATCTCAAATAAATAAATAAAACCTTAAAAAAAATCTTAATGATGCCCTCTGTAAAGATAGGTTTTATTTTAAACTAATGTACCATGACTAAATCAACTAAAGCCCCAAATTTTAGCCAAGTTTTTCTTTTATAAAAACATAAACAAAATGCATGCATGTCTTAGCAGGACTGTAGCATGCAAAGCTTTCTCAGTGACCCGACTATAATAATTGTTCTAAAGAAAAAATACATCCCATGTATAACAAAATTGGTTAATTTTTTTTTAGAAGATTTTATTTATTTATTTGACAGACAGAGATCGCAAGCAGGCAGAGAGAGGGGGAAGCAGGCTCCCTGCGAGCAGAGAGCCCGATGTGGGGCTCGATCCCAGGACCCTGAGATTACGACCCGAGCCGAAGGCAGAGGCTTTAACCCACTGAGCCAACCAGGCGCCCCAAAAATGGTTTTAAAATATAACTGCAATGCCTGCTATCTTTAGCATATTTGATAAACTTATCAATATTAAAACAAATTTTCTGAGCTTGTGGTCAGGTGTCGCCCTGAGTGGCCGACTCCAAATCCAACTCCTCTGCCAGCACCACATACATGGTGCTGCCTCCATTAATTCTGGCAAATAACATCAGGCTTAGGGCACTTCCAGAGACTTTGGTAAATGGTGGGCCTGTGTAACAGAGTTATTGCCAATAATGGAGATACTCCCCAAAACATCTGGTGAGCTACAGAAAAATACACTACTAAAAAAAACCCAGAGCCAATCATCCATTAATGATGGTTTACAACCTATGACCATGAAACCCGGGCCCATTTCCCAACAGTGATAACCCCACTGCAGCCCTTCAGGAACCAACCTCAAGAGGGACCCCTGGGAGCCACATGCTGGTCCAGGGCCTGGGCCCTGCACAGTGCAGGGGCCTCAGGGCAGCCCAGGAGCCCAGAATCACCAGCAGGTCAGGGTTAGCCAGAGTCAGCCCACTAACCACATCTGACCAAAATGTTTCTGAAGGGTTCTTGCTTCTCAAACTGCAATTTTGACACAAAAAAAATCACAACTAGCCTTCTGATAATCCTATCTGTTCATTCTGAATTAGCTATCTTTAAAAGATAAAACCGAACTGCAGAGAACTACTGGATGGCTGGTTACATGGAAAGGGGAGACTTTTTACCTGAACTTTTTAGACCTCTGCAATCTCCCCCCAGTGAACATGCATTACTTACCAAAAAGATTTAAAAACTGATTTTCATCAAATTAGCCTTACAAATCTGTATTTTAAGAAAAGCCTTTATTTTTCCATTAAAGTTTATTCTGTAAAACTAAGGAAATAAAAAGTTATTTTAGCTTGGTATTTTAAAGTCAGGCCATATCTAATTACTTATTAAAGTAACCCATGTACATCCAATCACTACTGAGAAGTATAAATTAAAAACAAGGTCTTCATGCTAAGTATGGAGCCTACCTTAAAAAAAAAAAGAAAAGAAAAAACTAAAAGATGGGTTCCCACTGAAGAAACTTTTTAAGGTAAAATCTCCATCACCAAACCCAGAGGTATCTTCTTCTCAGCTTTATAAACCATCACTCCACTGTGTGATGAAACTCTTCTCCCTTTGAAAAAATTTTGTAACAAGCATCTCTTCTGTGCACTCACTTGCACAGATCCCTAGGCTATGTTCCCAACAGCAGAGTTCTGGAATGAGTTCCTTTACACCCTGACAGACTGTCCCCTCCTTCAAACATGACTACTCCAAAATGCCCTTCATTCTTCAGGGCAGAAGAAGGACTTCTTCCACTGATTAGCAAACATTTTAATATGAACCATCTATAAGATCAAAATTGATTTTTAAGGAGCTGGGAGGGGTGGTTACCTTTTTAACTAAAAAAATAATCCCTACATATGGTAAATTTTCACATAGTACACAAAGGTCTCTTGCCCCGCTCTATCCCTCCAAGCAAGGTAGGGGTGGTTATAACCTCGTGGGTTCCTCTAAAACGCCTCCCTGCGCATCTACACATGTTAACAAGTATACGGCACCCTTCCTTAATTAAAAACAAACAAACAAAACACAACAAAAAAACAAAGAACAGTATAGAGGGGTACCCGGCTGGGTGAGTTGGTGGAGCATGCAACTCTTGATCTCGGGGTCATGAATTTAAGCCCCATGCTGCGCATACAGCTCACTTTTAAGTAGTAAGTAAAAAAAAAAGGATGTATGCAACTTAAAACGTTGTTTAAAAAAAAAACAAGACAAGGAGCCCCTGGAGCCCTGGACTCTTGGTTTCAGCTCAGGTTCTGATCTCAGGGTTGTGGGACTGAGCCCCACGTCGGGCTCCGCGCTCAGAGGGGAATCTTCTACTGCTCCCTCTGTCCCTCCCACTTGCACACCTACTGCGCCATGCGTGCCCACTCCGTCTCTAAAAAATTAAGAAAAAAAAAATCTTAAAAAAAAGCAAACACTATGGGGGCGCACCTGGGTGGCTCTGTCAGGTGAGTGCTACCCTCCTGATTTCAGACCAGGTCATGATCTCGGGAGTTGTGAGACCAAGCCCCGTCACCCACTCCATGCTCAGTGCAAAGTCTGCTCATCCCTCCCCTTCAGCTCCCACCCCCAACTCCTGGCAAGTGTGGAGCTTTCGCAAATACATAGATAAAATCTTCCCAAAAAATTAAGTTAAATACATAAGCACTATGGGAGCAGGGTATCAAACTCTGCTCACCCACTTCATCTATCACATGACTTCACATCACCACAACGAACAGGCCGATTCTCTTTTCACAGTTATCCATCTTCCACCCTAGAGTGAGTGACTCTGATTTAGGCAGCCCCTTAATGGGGAAACCGACCTGGTTCCTGTTGCCTGCAGTTATGTTGTTGTAGGAATACTCTAGAACAAGTGTGTCTTAGGACCTATGCAAGTACCAGTGAGATGTAATCCTAGAACTGGCCGGGCTGGCATGTGCTTTCACATCTTGAGACGCTGAGTTACCCAGGAGGTGTATCAGGACTATCTGACCCTCCATTTCTTCGGTTCTGAGCCAGGTGAGCATCTGCCACAGGATTAGATGCCCACAGGAAATGTCCTTTTCCATCCTTTGCCCCTTTTAAAAGTGAGCTATTGATACCATTCTTGTCAATTATGATGAATTTTACGTTTAAGATAACTAGCTCATCATCACACACCATAAATATCCTGTCCCAGTTTATTCTCTTTGTGCAAAAGGGAACTTTTTCCCAGTAATCTTCACACCCAGCACAGGGCTCAAACTTGTGACCCCAAGATCAAGAGTCGCATGCTCTTCAGACTGAGCAAGCCAGGCGTCCCATGTACAGTATTTTTAATAGGCTAAATTTCAAGTTTTTACACAGACAAATGTACCTACTTTCCTCTTACAGCTTCTAGACTTTATACCATTAAGATGACAAACAAAATTCATTTCCCAGGGATCCAACTGGGTATTTTCCTACTGGCTAATGCATGGTTTTCAACAATATTCATTAAAAAACAAACAAACAAACAAAGAACACTTTCTGCCTTTCCGTATGCTGGCTAAACACACCTCCTTCAAAATACACTAAATGTGTGTTTCAGTTACTGACTCCATTTCTTCTTTTAATCTGTTTTCTAACTTTAAATTCATCAGGTCAGTTAAAAAATGAACTGACATTCTGATTTAGTAGAAATGCTAAGACTTCCAGGAAACATTATATTAAACCCAAGACTTCAAAAACCACACCTGTGTATCTACCAGTCTCTGAAACTTGACATCCCAAAGTGATGGCCTCTTTGCACAAGCACCTGCAGGTTCCTGAAGAATGAAAACTCACAATATAGAAAAATTCCCTTTCCAAGCCTGTTCTGTTAGTCAAGCTGTTGTTAAAGGCATTTTTAGTTAATACAAAGATTCAACACTGAGAGCACATGGTAGTTAAAGGAATCTGAAGAAGAATTAACCTTAATCACTTGACTGCTGGTTTAGAGAGAGTTTAGTCCAACGACAACACGTCCTTCACGACATCCTATGGTGAGGAGGAGATGCCATCCCGTGGCTTCCTCACACCAAGCTCTGTCCCTTCCCAGTCTTCACTCAGGAACCTGAATGCCACGAAACCCCCTCACTGACCTTTGGTCACACTAGCGATGGACAGTTAGGAAAAAGAAAAAACAAATGGAATGACTAAATCCTGCACTCGAAGGTGAAAACTGCTGTTAAAGGGTGAAAAAAAAATCTTAGCTATCACAATGGTTTGTGGCCTGGAAAACCACAGCACAGAAAGGCAATATTCAGGTTTCTGTGGTAACAAAATTTCATTGAAGGATAGGGGACGTATTAGCAAGAAAAGTCTTAAAAAGGGTTCCTTTGGAGGCACAATTTAAAAAAAGTTGTGAAATTCCATTTTATAACCAGTGAATTACAAACACTCAGCACTACTGGGTAGAGATTGATAGCACGGCTTTAGCGACGACAGAAATGAGACAGAGAAAGGACGCCATTACAAAACTGTCTCGCAAGGATGAACGTATGCAATCCTTACCAGCCAAAACGTCCTCCCCTTGGAAGAGACCCTCAACGAACCCTAATATGCGTATACCAAAATATATCCCAGAACGTATTCCAGAATCTTCGTAGTATTGTTTGTAGTGGTAAAACAAAACAAAACAAACAAAACCCACACCCTAGAACCAAGCCAGGTGTCTATAAATAATGAACAGAGTTTGGGCAATACTCAAGCAGCAATGAGAATATACCAAACCCAACAAAACCGGTAAACAAAAATGCACTACTGAATGAAAAAATAAAGTTATCGAAGATTATGCTATGAAACTATTCTTTTAAGGCTTAAAAACAAGCAAAAATATGAAGTTCAAGTAACCATAAAAATACATAAATAATAAGACTTTTAAAAGGAAATGATACACACAAAAATGCACAACAGTGCTGTGGTGGTAGACTGACAGGTGGACAGCAAGTATTACTTGCCATGTTCTAGCTCCCAGCACTACTGGCAAAATAACAAATTATATCTTCTGTTATTCTGCATAACTTACAAATGTTACATTATTCTTGTTAGTTGGCATTTGCTCTTCACAGTACAGACGAATCAACATAAAATAAAACTTACATCTAATTCAAAAAACAGGTCCCTTTCTTTACTTGCAATCTCATAATCTGCTCGGAGGGCCAAGTCGTGGATTTTGGTACATTCTCCTAAATCCATGCGCTGTGAGAAAGAAACAGAAGTTTACATATGAACATCTACCCACTGCAGAAAGCACATGACCTGGTGTTTCAACTCTTACCAAAATAAACAATACCTTCTTGAATAGTAAACTGTAATAAAAATACTAAGAAATAGTACATAGTCAAGAAATCATATTTTCCTTCTACCACCATGATAATATGACACATTGATATGTTTAAGTGTGAAGGTTTCTGTCTCTTCTAGACCCAGAGATAACTGGGCTAATAATGGAAACTGTATTAATCAGCTTTTGCTAGTTTTACTTTTGCATCAGACATATAAGAAGTCTATTCAGTGGGGTCATGTGGTTGGCTCAGTCAGGTGAGTGACCAACTCCTGATTTCTTTTTCTTTTTTTTAAGATTTTATTTATTTATTAGTTAGAGAGAGAGAGCACAGGCAGACAGATTGGCAGGCAGAGGCAGAGGGAGAAGCAGGCTCCCCGCTCAGCAAGGAGCCCGATGTGGGACTCGATCCCAGGATGCTGGGATCACGACCTGAGCCGAAGGCAGCCGCTCAGCCAACTGAGCCACCCAGGCGTCCCCAACTCCTGATTTCTGCTCAAGTCTCAGGATTGTGGCATAGAGCCCCCTCCGCAGGCTCCACACTCAGCAGGGAGCCAGCCTGGGATTCTCTCCCTTTCCCTCTCCTCCAGGTCCCATTCAACTTCTCTCTAAATACATAAATAAATAAAATTTTTAAAAAGGAAAAAGAAACATCTATTCAGTAAACAACAGCATGGGGGAAGGGAGAGGCTGCAAGGAAAATGCCAGAAAACAAGAGTATCACCAACAGCAGCAAATTTCTAGGCATTCCCTCCTGCAATCTTCACCACTCGAGATGCTCAATGCCTAAGGTGCACAGACAAGGAAAAGGACAGAGCAGATAGCAACCAGGTTTGGGCAACTACAACACAACCTAACACTTGGCTCTGCATACCTCTTTGTATACCAGAAGGCATAAAGCAGAATAGGTCCATTTAGAGCCACAAATAAATAAATAAATAAATAGAAATCCTCCATTCTCCTCACCTAGTAAATGACCCTGGATATAATTGGAGACATAGAATCAGGCCACTCAGTTGTCCCACTTGAGAAACAAAAGGCTGTTTCACTGAAACAAATGACCTGTGTTACCAGTAGGATTAGCCGGATGCGCTACTGCGAGTCATAAGCACGTGCGGAACAATGAATCTGAGCGCAAGACTCTGCGATGGCACCCTCCGCCTCTGGCCATGGAGAGCAAAAGCAAGGTTTGTCTAAGCATCACGCTATCAAGTCACATAGTGCAAGTTAACAAAACCCAGCATCACCGTGAGGAGACACCTGCAAAGTCGAAGGACTTGGACCAAAACATGTATCCATGCAAGTAGTAAACAGGATGATGGGAGTCCAGGACCTCCTTTAAGCTCAGAGTACAACTCTGTCCAAATGAGCTTAAAAACTTCATGGGTTATAAAGTCCTTAACATTTTAGGCAAATAAGGGAGGCTGGCAGTACCTGACTCTTGGGCCCTAGTCTCACAGAATGTGCATGCCCTGCTCACTAACAAAATGTCCTTTAGTATGAACAATGACAGAACCAAGAGCCGGCTCCCTACTGCAGAACTCATCTTCATTTTGACCGAGGTCAACTTCTGTGTTTAAATGTAAAGACCTCTCCTCCTCATTATTCTTCCCGTGAAGTTACATGTAGCCCACGTATGCTGTTACAGGGGGGAATCTAGAGGCAGGGCAATAGCATATCTACAAGCTGAAGTTGTAGTCAGAATTGCTCTCCCTGTACCGCTGACAACTTTCGCTTCATTCGCTCTTTTAACTATCAGGATGATTCTTTAAAATATACAGTCTTGGGGCGCCTGGGTGGCTCAGTGGGTTAAGCGGCTGCCTTCAGCTCAGGTCATGATCCCAGGATCCTGGGATCAAGCCCCACATCGGGCTCCTTGCTCAGCGGGGAGCCTGCTTCTCCCTCTCCCTCTGCTTGCCTGCGTGCCGCTCCCCTTGCTTGTGCTATCTCTCTGTGTCAAGTAAATAAATAAAAACAAAATATATAGTCTCCACAAACGAAAAAAAAGAACTATCGCTGCAAAATAACTGGCAAACAACAGAAATGCTTAAAAGCAAATGAAAACTCTGTATCTCAAAGAAAACCCACCACCAGCGCAAGTAAGCACTAAAACCTTCACTACTAAGCATTTTAAGTACAAATAAATCTCCACACCACGAACTTCAACTGTCAAAAAAATTTTGACATCACTGAACCGCCCATAAAGCAAAAATCTACTGCTGGCCTTCCTTCAGGTGAGAAGTCTCAAGCAGCCAGGGCTAATGCAAGCGAGGACAGGCCTGGGTTCCGTGGTTACTCTCTGTATATCTTCAGCTTTGCCAAGGAGGCAGGAAGTACTGGCAGGCCAGTTCCTCTGGCAGCTAAGCACCAAACACAGCTAAAATACCACAGTAAGTCCTCTTCCAAAAGATTTTAAGTGCCTGCTAAATCCAGTGTGTCAAATCGTTTTTACCGAACAAACACCTGTGTTCTCTACCCTCTGGTGGCCTCACACCGGTGACAGGGAAGGTACTAAAGGCTCCTTTTAGGACTTTTGGAAAACAAACATGCTTCCACTGAGACAAGTTACACTACATTCCCTCCAGCTATCTTACTCTCCCAGACTTACTAACCAATACTCTATTTTCCCATTAAGCCTCAATGAAACTGTAACTTCTATTCCTCCTTGCCTCACCCCTACTAATGACAGGAGATGGTTTTGAGCAACAACTTGGGCCTAGCAATCCTCTGAAGACTGAAGACTACAACCACTTCCACTTAGCCACTCTGCGCTAACTGAAACAACCCGTTATCTATTCATTCATGGTTTTCTTCCTCCACTGGGTAAAGCCTTTAATTTACTGGCACCATATCCACAGTGCCTGGCACACAGCGGGTGTTCCGTAAATAGTTGATGAATTAATGTGTATCTGACACAGTAAACGTTGGCAGGAAATGCCCTCATTCTGGTTATTTTTCTCGCCGGCATTCTGGAACAATGCTACCCAGGGTTCTGACCTCCCCTCCTCAAGAAACTGAGATGCTTCACACTCGTGCACATCCATCCCTCTTCTCCTTGGTTTCTCCCCGTAAGGGCGATCAGCAGTTCCAGGTTATGATGCCTCCCTACAGGACTTTCCTTCAGCAGAACCGCTTTTAACCAGCGGAAGCCATTTATCTACACTGACGGTGCCCACAACAAGCCACAGCAAAGCGTCTCTCTACACCATGTCAAACTACGGGCAAAACCTCAGGTAGCAAAGGGATAGTAGACATTCATCTCCTAGTTGCTCTCTGTAGAGTCAGCTTGAGAGAATCTAATACATACGTGCGATTTCCCACAGGCTGCTCCCCTCACAATGGTAACGAGAACAGCAACAATTAATCATGAAGAAAATGTTCCCTAGTGGATGCACGTTTGCATCATGAAAAATGAGCAGTTTTCATATTCCATGAGGTGGCTGTGCAATCCCAACATGGTGGTGGTCTTTATAGGACTCCTCGGCTCTAAGTGGCTGTGTCACCGTTGATAATTCTCCACCCTTTGGTCTTCTTCAATCCTATTTGATTTTGAATAAATGCATATTCCATAAACTAGCATTTATCTATTTGGTTTGTCTAAAGTGAATGTACAATTTTAGGGGTCGATATTCATTGGATCACATGCTGATGTCTTGAAAGGGTAATGTAACACAGCATTAAAAGCTCAGTGGTATACCCAACTGACTTATTAAAAACCTAACACCTGGGCAACCCTATCACGTCCCCTCCCTCCTGAGGAACTTTACTATCACTCGGCTATCACTCAATAAACCTTGCACTGCTGCAAACCAAAAAAAGAAAAATACCTTGGTTAGGTCAAAAGTCCAGCATCGGCATATGTTCAACATGAAAACCAACCAAGGAACCCAGAATTTTCAAAGAACTAAAGGCTGACATGAACCGTACTTTTCGGGTTTGGCCAAATGATACAACTCATACTACCTGGTTGTGAATACCTCCATATAAGTGATTCTACAAAAAACACGGTAACTTAGAGAAATAAGTTCTTACAGCAGTGAAATGTGTCCCATAACAAAATTCCACCAAACTAACAATCTATCATTTGAAAGGCAGTAAGTGATTTCTGCCCAGTAAAGGCAGCCCCCATGTCTGAGTGTTCCATGACGTTCCCCCAACCCCGAATACACCTACCGTCCCGGCCAGGATATCATGAGGGCAGCAGTCCAGAAGGTGACTCTTGCAGACACGGTCATCTGTAAACTTGACCCTCTGTCTGGTTTCGTCTCCTGAAAGTCATGTGTGGTTTTAAATAAGACAATATTACCATGTTAAATACCAAAGCACATCTGGTACAACAATTCACCTGGATGGTTGGCAGACTACCAAATACAATGGAAGGCTGATCTAGAGGTATTTACAACTGGAGCGGGATACGGATGTTTTTTGATGCTAAACGTATCATGAAGAATCACACACTTAATGAGATCTGACTCCGTCATTGTGCCAAAGAAGTCAAGGAATCTGAAGTAAGAGGCTGAGCACCAAAAGGCCATTAACCCCACACATACATGTGGGCAATGATGCCAAAACCCACGCTAATCAGAGGGCCATGAATCACCACGGCTGACTTATGGCTGGTAGTGTCGACCAACAGAAGCTATGTATTACTCTGATCGTTTTGCTATGGACAAATGCATAGGCAGTATTTTGCCCAAAATCACATGAAGAAGAAAGCTTTCCAACTCTACCACTGGCTGATAAACGATCTAGACTGAATCTTCCTATCCCCTTCGCCCCCACCCTTAAAAAAGAAAGTTGGCACCTGGGAGTCACTTTTAACAAGACAATACCAAAGGAGAAAAAAAAGGGGGAACTAGGTTAGTCAATACACACTGTGAGTTCCAACACATACTGTACCCATCTGCATTCTTCAAGACCTCAGCTGCAGAATTTTATGCCCGCTGTTGAAAAGTTTTAAAGGGAAAGTTTTCTTGCCCCACCTGCAGTAAGGAAGTCAGGGGAATGATACATAAAAGTAAAGGCAAAGTGGAACGTGACAAACGTTAAAGCTAATCTGTGTATACACAGAGCTGTGTCATACGAGAAGAGGAATATACTTCAGGACTCGCAAGCATCCAGGATTAATGTCGTGTCTCTTTACTGAAAATGTTTTCTTTCTAAACTACACTTTTAAAATTATTCGTGAAAAAAAGCAAACACTTTTTTGTTATAACAGCTTAGAAATTGGTTGTGACTCACGGCTCGATGAACATGAGGCTTTTCTGCAACTCCCTTGCAGATTGATGTAGGCAGGCAAAGATACACTGAACCTTTATAAATAAAATAGAGGGGCCACAATTGTTCAGTTTGTATGAAATAAAAGTATGGGAAGCAATTCAAAAGCAACTCAATATACAAAGAACGCTAAAAAGCACTTATTCCCCTACGGAGTAGAGTGCCAAGAGTCCGCACAGCCCTGCGAGTGTGCCAGCGGGAACTACAGCTCCGTCCTCGGGCGGAAGAGAAAACACAGACCACGGCGGGCGCACCGGGCCGCGAAGGCGCGACCGCTCGCTCCCGAAACAACCACCGCGACCGCTCGGCCTCCCTACGCCGTCCCTGTCCGACCTGCACCTAACGACTGCAAGCGCTAGCTCAACAGAGGCCCCGGCGCGGCGCCGCGGGACCCCGCGCTGCACGGGCTCCACGGACGGCGGCCCCGGTCACGGCAGCAACGGCCGGGGCCGCGCGGGCCCGCCCGGCCGCCTCGGCTGGCACGGAGCGTCCTCCCCGCGGAGCCCCGCCGCCGGCGATGTGCAGCCCACGCCGGCGCCCGCCCTTCGCCGACTCCGCGGCTGGCCGGGCGGCGCGGGGCCGCGGGCGGGGGCGAGGCGCGGCGCGGGCCAGGGAGAAAGCCGCAGGCCGGCACGCGGGGCCGGGCTGGAGCCCCAGCGGCGACTCGGGCGCCGAGGCAGGAGCCGCCCCGGGCCCCGCCGCCTGCGAGGGAGAAGCCGGCTCAGACAAAGGCCCGGCGCCTGCGGTCGGCGCGCGGGGGAGGGGGGGGGGGGGGGGTGTCCGGCGCAGGCGCAGACGGTCGCGGCCCCCGCCTCAGGCCGCCCGGCGGCCTCGCCTCACTCCCGCCCCAACCCCTCGCCGGTCCGGCCGCTCCGACTCACCGTCCCGGGCCGTGCCCATGAGCTGGTCCAGCAGGGCCCGCATCTGCGCCTGGGCGGACATGGTGGCCGGCGAGGGCGGCAGGGACCGCGGAGACGACGACTCTCAAAGCGGTGGGGGCAGCGGCAGCGGCGGCGGCGGCGGCGACGAAAGCTGGTCGTGTCGGCCTCGAGCCCGTTCGGCTCCTTCCCGCCGCGGGGGACGCCGGGAGGAAGTGCGTCGGTGGGGGTCGCTCAGCCTGCTGGGAAATGTAGTTTCTGGGTGGGGCGGGCTGAACTCCGCCCTGGTGGAGGCCGGCGGAGTGGGCCCAGCCAGCTGTCCAAACAACCCCGATTTTGCTATAGGTTCCGAGACTTTTCTGTTCTTCGGAGACCAAACTGCAATAAAATAAATAGGGCACCCGGGTGGCTCAGTGGGCTAAGCGTCTGCCTTCAGCTCCAAGTCGTTATCCCAGGCTCCTGGGATCGAGCCCCGCTTGGGGCTCCCTGCTTAGCGGGAAGCCTGCTTCTTTCTACCTCTCCCACTCCCACTTCTTGTGTTCTCTCGGTCATTCTAATACATAAACTCTTAAAAAGTAATAATAAATAAATACAGGGGCGCCTGGGTGGCTCCGTGGGTTAAGCCTCTGCCTTCGGCTCAGGTCATGATCCCGGGGTCCTGGGATCGAGCCCCGCATCGGGCTCTCTGCTCGGCAGGGAGCCTGCTTCCTCCTCTCTCTCTGCCTGCCTCTCTGCCTGCTTGTGATCTTTGTGTCTAGTAAATAAAATCTTTTGAAAATAAATAAATAAAATCTCACTTAAGAGTAAATGGCCAAAGCTTTTCAACGGAAGGGAAAAGTGGAGCCTGTCCCAGCAGACATCCCCGAGTAAGGACGTTGTGATTTAGAGCGTGCGGTACCAGCACAAAAACCGGGAGAGCAGGGAAGCTCGGACAGAATGAAGGTGCCAGACGGAAGCGGGAAGACACCCGTTTCCCGGTGCTTTTGTAAATAGCCCTGGTTCGCCTGGACCCCTCACCTACGGCGGCGTCCGATCTGCACCGCTTCCCTGTGCAGTTAGCCAGCGGCTCTGGCCGGCAGTGCCGCTTCGCTTCTCTCGGAGAGGGCCGGCATCGTGGCCCTGCGGTGGGTGCCCAGGCCCCGGGAGAACGTGTGCTGTCGCAGGCCTTCACACCTCAGGGAGTGGGGCCCAGAAACGGGAGACAGCGGCCAAGCGGCGCCGGGTAGGTGCCCCCGGAGAAACTCACTAACATGGCAAAGGCCTGCAGCGCGGAGGCCCTTTGAAGAGGTGTGGGATGCTGCTCTTTCCCCATAAGCAGGCAGCAGTCCCTTTTGTCCCCTCCTGCGCTCTGCTCTGCGTGGCCACGCAGGTCTGTCCTCCTTGCGTCTCCCTGGGGCGGAAGGCTGTGGGGATTCGTGCTGCGCATCGTTAGGACGCTGGGGGGTCGGCAGGCCGCCTGGTCCGGCCCT